>PQVD01000567.1:20161-33451 GCA_003012265.1 Setaria equina | reverse complement strand
AAAAAATAAAAAAAAAAAACATTAATTGATATGCTGAGAAAAGAAGAATCACAGAGCACTAAAAATACACTAAAATCGCATAAGTTAATTAGATCATTCTCTTACTCGATTCTAAGAACTATAGTTCCATATCTGTCCTTTCATGATTGTTTCAGCTCCTCAAAGTTCGAGGAAGCAGAAACAATTTAGTACTCGAAAACTATATCCTTCCTTTTCTAAGACTTATTATGGCAACACTACCAATACATCATCCGGGTTTATTATCGTGAACTTATTTTTAGTAGAATCGAATCGAACGGAGCTCAAGTAACTGAACTGTAATGAAAGAGAACCATTAAATGCGACTTTTAATCGTATATAATGCAAATCTGACGGGAAATTACGTACTTTGGATACTCCTGACATGAAGTGATTGGAAAGGTATTTCAGTAGTGTAAGATAATCACTCAACATATGAAACAACAATGAAAAATGTGTGGGAAACCGGGAAATTGTAAATAAGAGGACATTTAAATCACTGAAAGCAAAAGAAATATTGAGAAATTTCCAAGGACTCAAAAATTCTTTGGAAGGAAAAAATTTGTTGAAATCGTTTAAAAACGAACTAACATTGTGATTCAAGATCATGAAGTCGAGGTGGGGGGCTCGAGTTTCCTGAAAGTCCGCAAATGTTCGTCGGGGTTTCATCGGTGGGTTTGCTGGCAAGCGGTTTGCAGCACGCCAGCGATCCGCCCGCTGCACAGCTGCCGTACTTTGTGACACAAAACCAATTTCGTTATCATTGACATCTACGTACCGCCCGTTGCCTGAAAATCAAAATTTCTGCGCTCTATTAAGGTTAAGAAAGTTATATATTTGAAATTCTAAAGCTTACACCAAACATAGCAGAGGCTTGATGACAAATACAACAACATACGTACTAGCCAGACATCAAGTTTTTGATCGCTCCTCTTATAAACAAACAAAAAAATCAGAAATTATGCCTCTTTTATAGGATAACATATCGTAAAAAAAAAGAATAATTTGAGGTGTTATATTTTCTTCCTTACTGCAAAAGCAGTAAGGTGAACACTGGACTCATTCTAGAGAGTCTGGTGAATTACCTTACTTATTATAAGCTTATACATATATGAATATATAAAACAAGTAAAGCAAGCAATATAGATATTACTCACCCACGTAAAGATCGGAATAATCATACTCGGGTTGCCGCTCAACAAAAGTCGCCACCAGACTCGACGGTCGTTGCTGTTCACTTGTTGCAGCTCTCAGATTACTGCCCAATTCAGGCAAACTGTTTGTTTTCTCATCTAATGGTTCGGTACTTCGGATGCGTCCCCATGTAGTAAAATTTCCACTTGTCCACTGACCGCTATCCTCGAACGTCAATTTGTAATCATTTTTTTTTACCTAGAGAAATTACGTTAAATAGTCAGAAGAAAGGTAAGTAAAAGTTTTTTTTTATAAAGAAAAAAGAGACAGCTCTAACTGGATATCCGTCACAAGCCTTTCAAAGCAATATGAATTCAAAACCACCATTTTCCAAGTGAATTCGAAATTTTAAATGAAGTTATTTTATTTCCCTAACACGAAACAATCAAAAATATTTGTATAAATCTGTTTCCTTAATCAAAAAAAAAAAAAAAACTGTATACTTCAGATATACACTGAAACCAAATAAAAATTTGTTCCAAATTGTGATACATTTGGAAAAAATAAAAAAATAAATATTCATAAAAAAAAAAAAAAACTGTATACTTCAGATATACACTGAAACCATTGAAAACTTTGTTCCAAACTGTGATACAGTTGGAAAATGGCTTATTTTGGAATTTGTCATTTCAATGCAGAACAACAATAATTACCTATTAGTAATGCTATAAAAAATTAGAGGAGAGCTTAATCAGCTTTGCAAATACAGGGAGGGACCTATGATTAAAAGTTCAAAACCACAGAGTGCCAAAACCCTCGGGACAATTTTAAGAAGTAATATGAAAGAAAATCATGAAATTTACCATTCAAAGTACACTACACTGGAGTGCTAGATGCTTAAAAACTTTTTTCCAGGTCTCAGTAGTTTATGAAACAATGGGTTTAAATCATTTTAGGAACAGAGGAACGAGCAAAGAACCACCCGAATACAAACATCTCATTTCCTTTGAAATCAGTTTAAAAAAAAAAAAAACTAATATAGCAACAGAATGAATAAAAAAAACATAACTTGGATAAGCGCAAGTTTGTTAGCACTGATATGGAAAAACTGAAGATGGAATGGGATGGATATAAAACGAATGTGAGATATGAGACAATCTAAATATACTAAGGAATAAACCAGCAGATAAAAGGGAGAACCTATAAAAATAAAGTGAAATATTAACTATTCGTTGTTTTACTTTTTTTTTTTTTATAGGCAACTGAACAAATCGGACATGACATGAGAAATATTAAAATAAGAAAAAATAAGGAGCGGCCAGTACCAAATTTTGTCTCATACAAATGACGACAATAGTGAATTGAAATGAATGAATAGAAGTCGAAATTTGTTGAGTACACATTTCTTCATAATATTTACTGATGATGTACTTTTAGCCAATATAACTGACAAATACTTCTCCCTTTTTCTTTTCAGATTTTAACAAATTTAATAAAAAGTGGAAAATCAAAAATAATTAAATGTGACTTTACCCTCCATACAGAAGCCGGTTTTTAAAAATAGGAGTCATCTGCACATATAGCTAGACATTTCAATGCAGAGTAAATATTTTAAGTAATAATGACTGGTATTCAAAATCTGGATCTAATGTCAGCTTTTCATTGGTCTCTTGAGAAAATCTTTAAGAATAAGTGATTTTAACATTAAAAATATACAGAATAGATTAATATCGGACAAGTGTTTGTAAATGTTATAAAGAATTCTAAGATTGCGAGGATATTTAAAAAAATATTTTCAGCAATTGAAATTACCATGCGCATGAATCCATAGGAATCATAAGTAAACTGCACGGTAGCAGAATAATGTATTTTAAAATATACGACAAATAATTTTTGGGATCACTTTTTCCTACGACTGTTTTCGTCCTCAGCAATCTCTGAAGACAGATGATGAAATGCAAAAATGGTGAAATAGAGTGATGGTTGAGTGAGATACAATTCGCAATAAAAATTGTTTCTCTGACAATAAATTTCTTAACTTCTACTGCCAAACTTTCTGTGAAGCCTTTTTTATTTCATTTGCTGTTATCACATGCACATGAACTAATTTTGAAACTAAAAAGAAAATTTTGGAATTATAAGTGAAAAACTTCCCTTACATAAAAATCAGACTCTATTCATCCTATTTCAGCAATTTAAGTATATTTCAACCTAACAGAACTCAAATCTTTCAGATGCGGCTATACCAAATATGAAGTTGAGTAAAGCCTTTAAAGAAAACTGGCGCGGAAAATGACCTTAAAAACTTGTTGCTAAATAGATCTATCAACATAATTAATTCACTGACTGTTATAAATACTTGCATATAGCAAAAAGATGCATAAATTCGGATTCTCGAAAAAATCAGATAGCCAAAAAGGATGAGTCTTGCCTAATCCTGAAGCGCTTGCACTATCGATTAAAATGTTTTACATGACCTGAAGAGAAATTTGTTAAAGATGGAAATTGTGCAGTTGAGTGGAAAATTCCAAATAAACAAGAGAGTGTGAACATTTTCAAATTAACCAAATAGTATGAACAAACGTAAACCGAACATTAAAAAATACTAAGAACAGGTGATTTTTTACAAAGATTTGGAAAACAAAAAAAAAAAAACTTCCTTTAATTGCTGAATAAATCTTGATCACATAAAGATCTTGTCCATGGAACAGGGCAAATGCAATTTAGCAGGAAATTAAATCTATCGATATATGAAGATTCATCTTACGAAAAAAATAAATCCAAAATAAAATACTTATTTTCTGTATATGTGAAATTATTCTGAAACGATGAAACCTCCAGCAATGAAGGGTCATATCTCGTCCATGTTAACATTTCGTAAAAATTTTTGATTTATCATAAAGACAGAAAATATAACTGTCAACAAAAAAAGGAATGAGAGCTATGCCAAATCAAACAAGCAAAAAACGACTTAAAAAAATTATGATCTAAACAGATAAAAATGTTGGAAAAATTGTTGAAAATCATCATTGCAATTAAACAAACAAAGTAATAATCAAGCAGAATCATAATTTTTCTATAATCTAAAATGAACTCAATCATTATGAGAGACCATGATTGGATGCAAAATTAAAGAATTGGACTTCTGAACTTCAAAATATCATTACAGTTCCAGTCCCTAATACTCTATCAGTAATGAAGACTTATTAACAAAAAATCTCTATCTTCTTTTTGTTAAATTTCAAACATTTTTAAATTTAAAACACATTTAGACAATTAATAGTAACATGAAATTTTAGAAAATTCGATCAGTCTGCTACAGAATGAATTTTAAAAACAATGAATGCACCTCCCCTTGACTGAAAAGTGAACATGGCTTTAATTTTAGAAACAGTGTGCACGATCAAAAAATTGATGTATATGAAAAACTGCCACCTCGATATTCCAAAAGTGGAACAGTTTTTGCTACAAGAGTCTTGAAAATATTTCATGGAGTTTCAGCGAAAGGGGTTGATGAATACCACGGTTAAAAACAGTTAAATTCCAATGAAAACATCTAAATCAACGTTTAACTTGATTTTATTCTTGAGACTGTCTCAATCAATAATAACTGGACATTTGATTCCCAAAAATGGGAAAATCATGATTAAAATCGTGAGTAGAAGTGCCTCAATGGTCAGTTTAACTGCAAAAGACACCAGTAAAACACCAGTAAAAAAAATCTCAACAAATTATTGAACTATTAAAGCATAGCGAAGATCATAAAGACACAGAAATTTTCTCAAACTTTTTGTAAAATAATAATACCAGTTTAGAGTACGTTTAAAAGGATTTACCATGCGATTAAAAACTGAACTTTCATTTCCCAAGAAAGTTGCAAGCAAAACTATGCATCCAGTTTTGATGTCGTACAAATTTTACAGTAAGCTGGAAAGAGAGAGAACAGATAATACCTTCCTTGTTTTTTTTTTCCTTTCCCCAGATTTTTAACGGAACTAAAAAAATTTCTTTCTCTTAAAAGATCTTTCTGAAATGAATCAGTACTGAAAATTCCTATAAATTCAATTGGAATTGAGTCAGGGAAAATAAATGAAATTGATCCAACTAAAATATTGTAATCCTGAGAAGGTGACTTCAAATTTACAGTTTATTTTTTGCTGGAATTTCATGTAATTAATCATTTCACTAAAATAAAAAAGGAAACTGGAATACATTTTACACTATTTTGTACGTTGTCAAAGGAAGGATGTAACAAACGCCTTGATAAATGAGATTGCCAAATTGTAATTCATTTGTTAAAAGCATGAATAAATTTCGAGAAATATTTCCACACTAAAAATAGTCAAATATCTCATTCTTATATTTTCAAGTATTTAAAAATATTGCATATTCACATCCATGATTACGTTATCGGTTACTATCTTATCTACATCCTTATCATAATTTCTAACACTAGACATTTCTAACACTACAATATGCATTTGATATCCCGCATGGCATAGTGTAATAAAACTCTGAAACTACATGACCAAATCTTGAAAGATGTGAAAAAAATTTCCTAATTTTCAAGCATATAGGAATAAGACAAATCTCACATATCTTAAACTTAGACTTAATCTTCACCTTATATTTAATCTTCAATGCACTTTGAGAGCAAAATGTCTTGAAAATCTATTCATGTATATTTTTTGAAAAAAGAAAAAAAAATGATTCATCAAATAGTAGAAAACTTGGAAACACTATTATCTTATTAGCGGTGGAAATAAGTCCGGTACGAAAAAATTGGAGCACCTGGTAGCTTTTACCAACAACTGAAGCAACCAATAATCACTGCATAACTTTTTTCATTTTAGCGGAATATTTCAAATAAGGCCTTTCATCATTATCAGCAAATAAACTCATATCTCCTCTTTTTCCCTCCAATAAGCTACATTCAAAACTTGTAAATTTATTTTTCATTTTTTTTTTTTTTTTTTTGAATTCAATCCGTCTGATCGCCTTTCCAACAACTATGTCAGGACTTGAAGCCTAATTTGATTTTGAAATGGCGAGGAAAGATTTACTTGAACTAAGATGATCAGAAGCTTTAAAATCATGGTAGGTTGGATTATACAGTATGTCTTCCCTACATTATCATATTACTTTAGGTAAACTGTACGTATTCAAACGCCAGATCTATTTCTAATATGAAACCATTTTTGGAAGAAATCCTTGAAAATCTTCAACTTTTCCAAAGCAATTCCAATATCGCTTTCAGATGAAGAGCAATAGAATTTCAAGAGATTTATAGTTAGGGCAAAGTATACATAATCAGACCACTAAAAGAATCTCACAGAATACGAAGGTGCAACATAAAGCGGCAATGAAAAAAATTTAAGAACAAGTTTGTTGAAGGAGCATCAAGCTTCCAGCAAAACTGCAAGAAGCATAGTTTTGTAAACATGGAAAGAAGTGATTCTACTGTTAAGACTCAAATATTGGAAGAGGTATTCTTGAAGCGCGGCCACATCTTCATACTTGAAGACCGCATTAGAAGGATAGAGTTGAGCGAAACGATAAAAAGTATTGTTAGTGGCATGACTGAAAGTGACAAACTTCGCAGCGAGCGTGAAGCTTCTCGATGTCAAGGCTGTCGGTCGAGATAATGGAAGGGTCCAAAGCCATGCTTGAGAATAGGCTCGTGTCCTCTTCATCGGTCGACCTCTGGAAATCGAGCTGTGCGATGTGCTGGTCGATGTCCGCTGGCCACTGCGATTCCAAATTCTGATCCACCAATTTGAGCTCACAGAGCTCCACCATATTTGCTTGTTGACTAAGAGCAACCGGAAGAAATGCAACTGATGGCACTCCTTCGGATTCAGTAGTCGAAGCAGAAAGGTCCTCTGATCATGGGCTTCTCGCAGACCTTGAACAACGGTCCATAACACCACAAGCCAGGGACTGCCTCAGGTCAATCGGTCGACTCAGGTCGCGGTGAATAATTGTTGACGCGTCCGGACCTTCAGCCACACACCAACACTACACTCCAAACAGCGAATGTGTGCCTAGCCACGCAGCGTCTTACAACAACACCCTTCCTATCTCTCTCTCTCTTCTCTACTATTGTTAATATATGTCTCTCCCTCTTTCCCTTTATGTCTTATGTCTTTGTAGTGGGATGTGCTGATCGCGTGTCGTCAGCGGAGATGTTGTACGGAAATATTATTGATTGCCGATATGGGGAGTGGCGGAAGGAATCACTGGATTGGGCTAGGCTTCCACTCTGTGAGCCAAGTCTTGTCAAGAGTCTGAGACATATATGGTTGTTTCGTGCGTCATTAGAGATGCAAGTAATGGCGTCCTTCTGTCCACGGACACGTGAGATAGAAAACTATTTACATATCTTAAAGAAGTTTCAACTTGGTGGGCTATGTTGCTTTACGGAATAGCTGGCCAACCCGCTATGTCGCGGAACAGTGTGGGAATAGAGATTAAGAGGGAAAGACCGCCGGATTAATGAGCCATGCGATTAAGGGGACAGAAATGAAAGAAAAGTGTATGATTATCATATCAGTAAAAAAAAAAAAACGAAAAGTGGACGGTCGGGAACTGTTCTTAACAAGTTTTCTTCAATTCAATAATGACGTCCACGCAAGTCAGTATGGAATGACTGACAACTAAAGGCGTTTTCTGATTTGATTAACATTGTAATCAGTCCTCACTTTTATTGAGAATCCAATCGTAGATCCCGTAAAGCAAAACTAATCAGTTATTAACAAAAATTCATTATCCAGAAGAAACATAACTGAAGTGTAGTAAATCCTGCTCCATGTAGGACATCAGAAATTGTTTTTAGCAAATTTTCATGGAATTTAAAAGCATTATTTGAAAATCCGAAACAGCAATTGGTCGGTACAACCATGTCATGATGTAATACAACTACTAAGGTAATTATCGGCTTTACGATAAATAGACGATTACTCAGGCTTCGTGAATTTCCCTCTTAGTCACTGCTAACTTTTGAGCGTACTTTATATGCAAGCTGTTGAATTAATATAATAAAACGGTTCACCTTCATTTTTTTGAACTACATTTTCAACATGCGAAACAGAGAGGCTGTCAAACATCGCTTTTCTGTAAAACCAACAACGTAATGTGATAACCAATTCAGTAGTTAACAAAACACACAGTTTGTTCGGATCAGTTGTAATAAATCGCACCGCTATTTAATCATCACTAATTTCATAAGTCACTATCTCATTTTCGTAACAACCCTTTCCACCACAATATACTTTTCATTATAATCATTCATTGTAATGCTGCCAATACTTTCCTGTACCCAAAAAATAAAAATGAAAAAAAAATTACAGTGCTGAGGATAAAATGCTTGTAATTTTAATGATGTGATTGAAAGATGAAAAGAAAATGGAGAAATTTCACCGTAATACGAAGTACTACTAAATTTTCGTCATTATCCTAAATGGATTTCAGATAATTTGGATGTGCCAGAACTAACCAATCTTCATCGATCTACAACGATGCTTATATTATTATAAGAAATAAACCTTTCCAGTTCCTACTATTTCCTTAATCTTATACAAGTTAATGCTGATCGCATGGGTCCATGGCTAATAACCTTGCTTCCTTTTCGAAAAAAGTTTGGAACTTTCATTCTGATATGACGTTTTGAAATAACATTGAAGTAGTGTGAATTCATCTATCTTGTACGACAAAAAAAAGGAAGAAAAAACATTAATACCAATTATTTGAGTGAATCTATGCAAAGCGCTTTTTACGTCGTGAAAAAATAATGTATGATAGGAAAGATCAATTTTTTTTTTTGCAGAAATGGAAAAAAGATATCATGATCAATGCCCAAATCGAGCAATTTCTCCACGTAGACGACGTACAAACTGAACATCTTTGGGAAAGATAGTGACACGTTTGGCATGAATCGCAGCCAAATTAGTATCTTCAAACAAGCAGGTTAGGTATACTTCTGCGGCCTCCTAAAAACTAAACAAATCTGAAAAGTTGAAGTTTATGGAATTATACTACAAATAGGAATAAGAGACCTGTACAGAGGTGCCAGTTGATAATTAACCCAGTATATGGAAGATAACCATGTTCCGTACACTAACTTATACGAGTTCTATTCCTTCAGTGATATTCATCTCCTCACTGTTATCTGCTTCCATTCAGGAAGTGAAAAGTGAAATGAATCCTAACATTCCAGATTACATCCTCTTCATGGAACTGATAGTAAGTTTACAGACTTAACATATTCAAATCAAAACGAATGACACCATGTGTATTATTGTCGCAAACATATTTGGCGTAAATCTCCCTAAAGATACATGTAGTAAAATAAATAGAATGTGATAAGATCAGAAAGAATTACCTGAAGAGCTGATATTGCGAGAGACTGAAAACGCAAGTCCATGTTTTTTTCTGACATGTTCATTGCAATTTCTCGCACCAAACGTTGGAATGGTGCGCGCGGCATGAGTAAATTAACAGTTCTTTGTAATCTTCGTATTTCTTGCAAAGCACGCATGCCTTAAATAGCGATTAAACCCGAATATATGGAACTCTTCAAATACTTTTCATACATAATACTTGGAAAAAGACTATTTAGATGATAGTACTGATCGTTGCAATCGTTGAAATCTTCAGAATTTAAATGAAAGTCTCATTTCACAGTAAAGCAGTTTGCACTGCTGCAACAAAAAGTAAATTTAGATTCAGGTGGTGCACTGCGAAATACTCCATTTACCCAGTCTACTTTCCTGTCCATGTCATAATCAACCTGGTTTGTAGCGTCTTTTCTTAATAACTGATGTGCTTTCATCGCCCGCTTCGTTGTTGCGAACTTTGTGTTTAGTTCCACTAATTCGTTCTCGCTTTGCACGAAGTTTCATTAATTTCCCTCTGGCGGGAAGTGATTTCTTTGCAGTTTGTTTTGTGCGAGCCATTTTACGTCACGTGTCAGAATGACCCTTCTGGAAACGATAAAAAAAGGTTTTACTATTAACTAAATAAGTATAAATACTGAGGTGCGAAACATCAATGATGTCAAGAATAGTAAACATCAATGATGTCAAGGATAGTAAAATAATTACGTAATGAATTCCGCACATAATCCTCGTGTATCTCCCCAGCGGACTCGTGATTTCCCAATGTTACCTTTCCAAGGTGGAAGCAACCGAAATCTCAACAAGCATTAAAAAAAAGTGTAACATATGTCATGGTTTGAGAGAGTTAGACGATGATATGTAGCGCTATGTTGTTTAGTCCTTTATTGAATATGTTGAGAGAGGGTGGGAGTGTCCAGCACCTTTCGTGAAGCAGGTGAGCCACGTGGTTGGGTCCTTTTTCCCTCTGATTAACTCCTTCTACTTCCTTTATACTCTATTTGGTGATTTTGTGTTGATAAACAACGAATTAATCAAACTTTTTAGCTAGGATAAGAAGATGGCAGAAGACGAGGATTACGAGGGTGAAATGGATGGTGATGAGTTCGGGGATGAAGAGCAGATGGATGATTTGGATCTGGAACCTGCTGAAGACGATGCTGAGAGGATACAAGTCGTTGAAGTCTCGTCTTGTTTTTCTTTATTCTTTCACGATATGCAGCATAATTGAATTATTTCACTGCCTTTGTTTAGCATCTCATAAAAATTTTTAAGAACATATTTCGAATCTAATATTGTAGCTGGTAGACCGGTTCTTATTTATTGCATTTTATGTGTCTTAGGGAGCAGAAAAAACAGCATCTGCGGAACGTGTCACAACTCCATTTATGACGAAGTATGAACGAGCAAGGATTCTTGGTACTAGAGCACTGCAGATAGCAATGGGTGCTCCCGTTATGGTGGAATTGGAAGGGGAAACTGATCCATTGGAAATTGCTCGTAAGGAACTGAAGCATCAAAAGATACCTCTTATTGTTAGAAGGTGAGGTGTTGCGTTTAAAATATCTTGAAACTGTGTGCTGGAATAATTTTTAGACTCAGTACTGTTTGCTTTTCTTTTTTTTCTTGAACTGTCAAAAAAAAGAGGAAAATTCTGGTTTAGGATAGCTTTTGTCCGCAGCAACGTAGATCGATAATTTATCTCCATCTCCAATTTTGAAATCTTTTTGCATGTCCTTTCGTACTCTCTCAAAGCCAAGAAACTTCCTGAATGTTAAATAATAGTGATTTTATAGTTTGTTACACTAGCCTGCAGTGTGAACAGTTAGCCATGAATCTAACAGTGCTATATTTTATTATTTAAATATTTAGAGTATTTTCTGAAATTTAACCTAGAAAAGATTTTTTGTTACAGGTATCTTCCTGATGGTTCTTTCGAGGACTGGAGTGTTGATGAATTAGATGTCACTGATTGGTGATTTTTCAGTATTATTATGTGTTTCTTTATTATTATTCATCCGATTTGTATGGGCTAAATCTAATATAGGGAGTTTTCGAATAAAAGATGTATTGAATTTGAGGAAATAGGGTTTATTTCTGTTTTAGGATCTATTGTTTTGCTGTGCTGGAAATTACGTTTTTTTTTTTTTGCTGATATATGTTTATATTTTTATTGGAAGTAATGTTACCGGAGGGATAATTTCCAGTGCTTGAGAAAAAAATTGAAATGTCTTGAGGAACAAAGGATTTGGATTTTTTGTAAAATGGTCGGTCTTATACGCATCTCAAGGATTTTGTTTGAATTATTTTATACTTTCATATATAGGTGTATTATACTTAGTTATGGCAGGGTTATAAACGAAAGCACAACAAATGTGCGAAGCAGGTCAACTATTCATTCCCGAGTTTGTTGAGGTACACTTCCATAGCGTTAGACTTTCATCTCATTCCTTATCATTTATCAAATAACAAAAATTTAAATTCACTGTCGAATTTCTTTTTTTTTTTTTGGTCAAATAATGGAGAAGATAAACTCGCTTTTTTTCTGTTTCGTGTATTTCTACCACTTTTTTGGAATAAAAATAATCATTCCCGTTCGGGACTGAATTACTGATATCAGTCTACTCGAGAAACTTTGCGGGAAACCTTGTTTCTGTGTGGACGGGGATTCGGGGGAACAGTGATGAAATACCAAAAAAATGCATTTTGGAAGGAAGCTTGAATCCAAAATTAGAATTCAGGTATGCCAAAGTCATCTTCCATGCGTAATGGGAATGAGATAAAGTGGCTAGGTTACTCTTTTTCCTGTGGCTGCTATCTTTTAGAATCATTGATTTTAATTTATTGTTTACTAAGAAGGACTCGTATCAACTAATGACTCAGATTTAATCTATGAATTAAATGGGTACTTTTCAAAATGAATATTCGACATAAGTTGATGAAGAAGGATAACATCATTCATTCAAAGCTTTGGAAGCTACAAAATTGTGGTATAACAAAGAGAATTAATGGTTTAGATGAAATGCGACGTGTTTCGTAAAGTTATTAGCAATATTAAACAGGGGAGACCAAGCCAAAAAATGTCGTGAGGCTGCAGAAGTTCCAAAATGACAGTCAGCTTTGGCTCTCAAGATAGGAAATACGGTCATCACTCTCTAGAATTTTTATGAATTTGATCTAAAAAGTAGGGATTTTAAAATGATGTTAGGTCTTTTCTTTCAGTCCTATAGCTTTTTCTTGAATATTTGAATATAGCTTTTTGAATATGAATATGAATAGCTTTTTTTTCTGTTAGATTAATTCATTCAAATGCTAATGAAAAAGAAGACCATTCCTTGAATATTTGCAATGCTTTCTAATTCCTTTAAGAAATTTTCGCTGGTTTCTTAGATATGGATGTTTTAATTCCCTAGTATTTTTAAATGAATCCATACATGTCAAAATAGTTTATGCTTTTTGCGAAGCACCACTTGTTTCCAGTGTGGGAGAGCATAAAAAGCTGTTCGTTCCATCTGAAATACTGATTGGAAGTCATCGTCATTTAAGTACTGCTCTAGTCGATCCAAGTCGACACCAGGTGGCAAATCTCGACCAGTTACTTTCTCAAGGGGCCAAGTCTTCGTTCGTGACCGCAACAACTCGTCCAAATCAACTGGCTCGCATCGCAATGGATTTTGCTGAAAATATAGAATTATGTTTAATTTAGCTAAAACACGAAATTTGGTTAAACGAGTTGGATAGATGG
>PQVD01000566.1:8374-20800 GCA_003012265.1 Setaria equina | reverse complement strand
GCACACTAACGTCAACACCGACAACAACAATGACAACTTCAACATTAACATCAACACCGAGAACAACTATGACCACTTCAACATTAACGTCAACACCGACAACAACTATGACCACTTCAACATTAACATCAACACCGAGAACAACTATGACAACTTCAGTTACAACAAGCACAGCAACGTTGACACCGACAACAACTATGACCACTTCAACATTAACGTCGACACCGACAACAACGATGACCACTTCTCGTTTAATTATTAATCCTTTTGATCACAATGTGTACCTAGAAATTTTTAATATTTGAATTTGTATATAGTATAATGTAAATAAATGCCCGTATATAACGTTAATTACCGCATTGTTCTTCCTTCCCATTTATTTAACTGATCGATATCTTCTTGGGATATTGATTAATGGCTATCATTTCAATAGAGTTCGAGAACTTTATTTAATACTTTTGTTATCATTTATTTGAGGCGGTAAAATTAAATCTTCAGCTTCTTAAATAATCGATACGGTGCGTAGCCACGGAGCAATGAGCTTTCCCTCATTTAAAAACGAATAGTAGGAATTTAACAGAAAACGTTAAAGTAGATGACTTAATTGCTTTGTTTTACGCATGGATATGAATTTCGTCATTAAAATCGGTTTTTTTTTTTTTGATTTAAGAATATAAAATTGTCACTTTTTGTCGTTTTTGTTTGGTTCGTAAATGTCAATATTATTGCTGTTCCGCTTAACTCTAAGGTGGTAAAACTATTTGTCTGAAATTTACATTTGCTTTCATTTTTTCATCTAAAATATCTAAAATATTACTTCGAATATAGCCCCTGCATTTTTTAAGCGGTTGAATTAGCAGCTATCGACACACTGTCTTTGCGGGAAAAGAAACAGGCAGTGTTTGTAAATGCGTAATTTATCATTAATTTTGATAGTGATGGCTTTTTACAATGATAAAAATCACGGCAATATGAACATGACGTGACAGATGAGAGCAACTCATCACACTGGTATCAAAATAAAGTGATCTTTTGAAAATGCATGCTTGTTTTGCGTAACTTACATATTATCTTGTTTACTTTTTATGGTATTATCTTTATAATTTGTGAAATAAGCAGAGGTAATAGATGAGTTGAAATGAACTATAGTTCAAGAAATAATGCAGAGACCAGTATAGGCGGTAAACTGCCCAATAGAAAATACGTACCTGTTAAGAGTGTTATTACAAGACAATTCCATTTCACGCAATTATTTTTTGAATGCAAGTTATAAATCTTAAAAAATTCGACTGAGAAGGAAAATTCAAGAAAACTGTTTATAGGTGAAATAAGGAAACTTGATTAACAGAAAAAGTCATTAGAAATTCAGAATGTCGCGGATTGTTTTTTTTTTTTTTTTTTTTTTTTTTTTCATTATATATTAAACTTTTCTATCGTGCATCATTTATTTTCGAACCGCAAACTGTGTAGAATATTAAAACACACAGAAATTCAGTGCGTTTGAAAAATCGATTGCTTAATAATGATAGAAGATTTTAAGTCCATCAGTGGAAAAGACAGGATTGTAAATTCATAATGATTACCACGGCGTAGTTCCATTAACTCTCGACGATGAAGTTAGAATATATTACATTCATTAATTGTGGGTTGTGTGATTGTTGAAATATTTTTAACTTCATCATATATTTGTATTTTGCTTTTATTATTCCTACAATACAAGTGATTTCACTTGAAATCTATCAACAAACAGGATATTGGAACAGTAACAATTTTTTTGACGCATTCACAATAATTTAACAACGACCACAGATCAATATGAGGTAAAGAGAAATATCTAGAATAGGATGAGATTTCTGTTAGATGAGACATGCACTAATTGCTCTTTATTACGTCTTAACATGCTTGAATTGCTGAATAACCACAGTATGAGTGTTGTGATGCTAAGAAATTTAGTAACTCCTCATTTTGTTATTAGAGAATCAGCTTCGGTGATTGCTTTCAAATTATTGTCGTCAACTTTCGACCACTCGACCTCTCGATTTCGAACCAAGGCTATGATGCAGCGTTCTGAGTCAAAAACACTGTTGACAGTGCAAGTTGTCTGCTGTGCGCTAAATAAATGGATATAATTGTATTTTTTTCTAGGATTACTTACTAAATCTAATAACAACAACAAAAATAAACTGCTGGCAAAGAAATAAAACAAGTGACCATTAAAGAGATATGTGATGCTTTTATTTTATGGCAATTTTACTGTGAAATATTTTAAAAATATATATATTGTATTTTTATAGCCATTTTGCAGGATGAATGAAAGTAAGAGTCGAAAGTTGATTTTTTAAGAGCCGAAAGAAGTGAAAAATGAATTCTCTAGTTGTCTTACGAGTGGAATATTCAGCAGAAGTCATGCTAATTTGTCATCCTTTGGATATGCAAATTTTCCTGATGCCTTAGTATTAAGGGAATATAAGTGATGCAATGATAAACACTTTATTTCTTTGTATCTGAATGACAGGACGTGCAATTGTCGTTTAGTGATTTGATTTGAAGACGGTTCATTAAATTGGATTTTGGTCGTAAGGTTTGAGATTTTTGCAGACTGATCAATCCAACAGAAATTTGGAGGACCTATATTGTCAGAGATATGCAAAATTGACTTATGGCGATTTCGGTACAGATAACTGGCTGTTTACTAAGCAAGAATCTCAAGAACGTCATCAATTCCCAAAGAAAAGCCACTCTAATCACTTTTTTATTATCCTTGCAGGAAAACACCTGGGACAATAAATACTTTTCTAAAGAGCGAAAGGCTTACATAGTGCCATTATTTGGTAACAATGTCGGTTGAGAATGAGGCAACTCAGCGAACTGAAACAGAGGAAACAAAAGTGAGTGCAAATGATGCATCGTTGAAACAGTTTGAAAAGATGACGTGAACAAATGTAAACGGAAACTTTGCGATGTAAGAAAAAGCGGCTAGGTTATCTCAAAATATGTTTTTCTTCTGTTTGTAATATTCCTGAACAGTGATGACCCTGAGCAATTTTTTTCAGTCAAAGACTTTAACAGTTCTAATTTTTTCCAGTTACAATATTAAGCTGTAGTAAAACCACTATATGAGCTTTATATACTTTTCATAAAGGCTTGATTTTTGGAAGTTGACTAACGATCAGTTCTTTATGTAAGAAATAAAAAATTATCCACTTTTGAACGCCGACCCCATGTCATTAAATAATTATCCAGTTTGGAAGACCGAAGTATTACTCATTTGATTAAATGACTTCAATGCTCCGAAGTGAATAACTTTTCTTTTCAAATTAAGAACTGATTATTAGTCGACTTATTAAAATTCAACAGTTATATTTTACTATATTCTTATAAAAATTGACATTATACTTTCAGAAAGCTACTAAAAAGAAGCAAGACATTAAGACAGCAGTAGCGAAAGAGTGTTCTAAAGAAAAAAAGGTTTTAATAAGCATCGTCTCATTTAGTTGATTTGTATTTTCTCTTTTCTCGTTTTTTAAGATGTGTTTTTTAATTCTAATTTAATCTCTGAATATTTTAGCTGGTATTACGTGAATTAATCAAAAAACATTTATTGGCTGGTTCGGCGCGTATGGAATACGAATTACCAGATTTGCATCAGTTACTAACAATGGCAAAAGCGTCTTTTCAAAAAGTCCCAACTTTAATTGAAGTACCGTGCCCTGTAAATATTTGTGGCGATATCCATGGACAATACGGTGATCTGATGCGTATTTTTGCTGTTAGTTTTTCTTTGCTGCTTCGTAATAACAACTCTTTATATTCGAGGGCATGTAACATTACATCACTTCGGTTTTATAAAAAATCTTGGCCAGAATTTTGGTAAGTATACGTTGCGCATCTTTTGTTTTGATATATGTTTATCAGATTCATTATTGAATTTTTTAGATATTCAGTGAAATAGTTTTTTAGCGGTTCAAGACTGAAAATTTAATAGTAAGGCAGTATTACTTTAGAAAGCACCATTGAATTATTTCTAAAACTATCGTTCAATTTTATTCTAGATATCCAAAGTCTGATTATCACTTGATATTCAGCCACATCACACTATCTACAGCCGGACACCTAAATGTATTGGAAAGTGTTGAACTAACTTTTTTCCACTTTAAAGTAGTTTAGAAAATTAGACTGCAAAGTACTTTTCATGATATTTTGGTGAATAGAATGTAATTATATTTAAAATTTTACATAATTTAGTCATGTGGCCTGCCGTTCAAAGTACGGTACTTATTCTTAGGCGATTATGTTGATCGTGGCAGGCATCCACTAGAAGTAATAGTTCTCCTTTTGGCATGTAAAATACAATTCCCGAAATTTGTTTTCTTACTGCGCGGTAATCATGAATTATTTCATATTAATAAGTATGTTTCATTTTTTTTTTCTCTCGATTTCCAACTGATAATAATAGTCTATTGCTTGAAAGCTTTAATAGCTCACCAGATGCAATTCAAGAAATTTCGCTCCTCATTGTTTCCAAACTTTTGTCCTGTCAACTACGAACATAGATAGCAAGATTACCCCGAATGAAACAATTAACGTTAAAAGTGATAGCTAATTTGAATATTAGGACTTATGGTTTCGCCGCAGAGATCAGGACTCGTTATCGCATTCAGGCTGATGCTCAAGGCTTATATAATCATTTTAATGAAGTTTTCGCCGAAATGCCGTTGGCAGCGATTGTGGCAGGCAAAATATTGTGCATGCATGGTGGATTGTCACCGGAATTAAATTCCTTGAATGATATTAGAAGTATCAAAAGGTTTGCGAATTTCCTCGGATCAATCCAGTAATTGGTGTTGTGACAATCAGTCTCAAGATTATCATTATTGATGTTAGTTGGATCATTACTGTTGGTCTTGAGATATTCTTCTTATGCATAATCAAAACCATCCTCCCTTCATTTTATTATATATTTAGAAAATTTTTCGGTATTCACTTTAAATTCATGATTTAAACAATGATTCATAAATGCTGTAAATATTTTCACGATTATTTCCTTCTAGACCACTGAGAATGGTAAAAGGTCTAGCTCAGGATTTGCTTTGGGCGGATCCGGAAACGGGTGCGAAAGGTTTCCAGAAGAATCAAATCCGCGGTGTTTCCTGGGTTTTTGGTGAAAACGCTGTGCATGAAAAAATCAAGCAACTTGGCATTGATATGGTTATTCGAGCACATCAAGTAATATTCACCACCTTGGAAGTTAAGAAATTTCTAAATAAAAAAACGCGCTTCAAATTCTTGGGTTAGAAAGGCAAGACTACTTTTATTCATAGAATAAGAACAATAAAGAAGGGTGATTGATTTATAACATAATTGTTTCTAAACTTAAGAACGCTGCATGAAGTTGAATTGGATGAGCTTAGTAGCAATTTAATTTTTTTCTTGTTTCTCAGATTATTTCAGTCGTTTTTCTTTTTCTTTTTTTTTAAATTCGTCCTTTTATTATGGTTTTCTCGCTACAGGATAAATTCATCACCTATTTCCTGTTAAAGTGAAAGGATTCATTTGAATGATGATCCTTGATTGTAATAATTTCGATTATATTATATATTTTCATGTAAAACTATGTAGTAGTTTTCGTTATATAAACTATAATGGTTATAGCCTTTCTGAAATGAAATATTGTCTTTTTCTCACTCGAAATAGCAAGATAACCATTTCGTTATATTTAGTGCCGAAATATCATTCTACCAAAAAAGACACTTCGATAAAATTTGTAGCCACTATGTAATAATGATCTGTGATAAAGGGATCAAATTTACAGCAAGTTATCGGCTTAATGTTTCTTTATAGTTTCTTTATAGGTAGTAGAATTTGGATATGCATTTTTTGCGAATCGTAGACTTATAACTGTTTTCTCAGCTGCACGATATCACGAAGATCTCTGCAACTTTGCTGCCGTTGTTATTGTTAGTCGATTAAAATCATTGCTATCAAAACTGTTTAGCCATTTTTTTCAGAAAAAACGAAAAAAAAAATCATTTCTAGCCCCGTATTTCTTTATTTCTTTTCTATTCAGATTTTTAAGCTTGTTACCGCATTATTTGACTTAACATTTTTTATTCATATTGACTTCCTTAACTAATTAAGTATACTAATCATTGGTTATTCTAATTATTATATGTGTACCAAATCTATTCAAATACAAACATGATTTAACATAAACTTTTTTAAACTTGAAATGTAGTTGTGTCAGATAGGCTATATTACCATTTCAGTGAAAATGACGCTGCAGTACACAACAGTATAAAAAATAAATATTAACTACCAGAAAGCAATTTAGTCCCAGGAATGTGTTTAAGAAAAAAAGCCGGAAACAGCTTTACGGTTTCAGGTGGATAGCCATCTCGAATTATCATTTCTGCAACTTAAACCAAGTGAATATGAACAGCAACGGAAGGAAAAGCTTGTACCAACGGCAGATGTTGAAGACGATTTGGAGGATGATAAGATCTGAATATAGACGCTACAATATACAAATAGACCACCAGATAAGCTGAAAGACTTAGGACAAAACTGGTTGTGCTAAACTGAATCAACAAATTGAGATATATTTGAGCCTCATGTTCTTGTAAGGATTTTATAATAAATTTAGCTCACATAACTAGATACAAAAGCAGCAAGACAATGGAAAAAATATGGCCTCACTATTTGATTACTATTTCCACTTTATTTGGTGAACAAAAGCTGCAATGCCAGTAGATACAAATAAAGGTCGAAATAGGTTTTGTGAAATTAGCTTCCAGGATGTACCAATACCTACATACTATGTTATGCAGTCATGCCGCAGGTAACGAGTATTAATTATTGGATTAATAATTATCAGATAAATAAATGATTTTAAATGCTCCTTTTCCATCATCGTTGGATATGCAGAAATTTAACATGATTTGTTATTTTAAAAAGGATTTCTGTGATTTATAAGGCATAAAATTTATTAGACTTCACACCCTAATTATGTCATCGATAACTGGTGGAACTAATGCTTTGATAATGGACCAGAGTCTGCACAAAGCTGTTCCAACGAAGTGATATTTAAGTTCCTAAAAAATAGCCATCAAACAATTAGCTACTGCTAAAATTTAATTACATTTGCACGAAAATCGTTTTTGTTTTCCATCTAGGAACTTTCAGAGGGGAACTCTATGATTATCATATTTACCATTTCGATTATCGTATCATTTTAGTTTACTATTTCTAACCATATATTATCAGATATATTTTATATAGAAGGAAATTCTCAAATTAAGGTATGAAGCTGAAAATTTGCCCATATCTTTAGCGAGAGTTCATTTTGTTGTCAAGAAAAGCAAAAGGACGACTTTAAGAAAGAAAACATCATTTTCTTCAATTTTCAAACGAAAAGAAATCCCATTAGAACTCCATTTTATTTGGTTAGAAAATACTCGTTGTATTAGCAAAAATTTTTAATATGCTTAAATTACTTCATCAGAATTTGATCACAGATTTATCAATTTTTTTATACCGGTGAGGAGAAAAACTAGTCTCTAATTCAATTTTTCGCCATAAAAGAAAAGCTAAAAGCTTTTGCGAAATATGAAAAATATGAAAAAAAAAAAAAAAACGAAATATGAAAACGAAAAAAAGGCCGTAGCAACAATTTATGTAAAACAACATGGTTATCTTCTGATTTTTATTCGATATCATTTATTTTTTTACCAGTTAAAATTTTTAAAATTTAAACTTAAAAAAATTAAAGTCAAAATTAAAACTACACTTTCTTTTTTGATAAACGGTAATATGGTGAGATTGCATGGCATTTACAGACGAGGTGTTCAGCAAAAAGATTAATTTTAAACTCAAAAAAAAGTGGTGGAATTATCACAAACTGCAATGCAAATATTCTTTCTTTTCCATTTTTTATTTCCCTTTCTGTGATGATTCAGAATGTGTTGCGCTGCCTGGAAAAACGATATTATTAAATCTAATTTTCAAGAAATTCAATACAGAGCATTTCTAATAGCACTGATAGACTAAATCTTCTTTCCTATCTCGAGTAATGATAACCTTGTACTATCATACAAACATCTAATAAATCGAAATAGATCTTCATTAAAGATATGAGAACATTGTTAAGGAAACCATACTGATAGCTTCAAGCATCTCAATAAGTGGCTGTTTTGCTCTGGCAATTATGCAGCTAAATGCTTGAATGGTTATTATTATGAATGAAACGATCACAAGCAATCATACTTCTCTTGACCATCAGAAATGATATTCACTCAACAAAAAATTCCTCTTACTACTTTTAATATTATTAAAACTTATTATATACGGTTAACTAAGATTAGAAACATTTCTGAACACAACATTTCAACCATTTGAACCAAATATTATCACCAAGGGTAGAACAAGTGGACTTACCCCAAAGCATGACATTCATTGTATCGCCAACAATATATATCAACCACAAGAAGATAAATGATGCAATGAACAGTGTGACAAATGCTGTTGTTGTTAAATATTCCATAAATGGATAAAGCCAATAGCTATGGAAGTGATGCACTCCAAAAATGCTGGAAAATGGAATAGTAATGAATATTCGAAATATATTTAGCAAGATTTACACAGATTATACCTTAAAAGAAACTAATAATTTGTTCTAAATTCATTTACCACCATGACTACTCAGCCATACAATATTATTTTCCTAAAGAAATCTTATGGAGTTAGATATTAAATTTTTAATTTAATCCACTTATAATCTTACCCCTACAATGATTGGGATGACAAACTCATCAACTGGTTGATTCTACAGTAACATTTTCCTTTTGTGATGGGGCTGCTTTGCAAAGTATTTGCATAATGAAAATGAATGTTCGGGAAGCGTATTTTTTAAAGTTTTGAAATGTCAAAGAAGCACCATCAAGAATTTCCAACACTTAGTACAAATGTACACATAAGATTTAATTATATATGACTGAATCTTCATGTGACTATTAAAAAAAAACTCACACAGTGAAATAGAAAATAACCAGAGCAGCGATCACGATGCTACCAACCCTTCGTGAAGGTGCTCGATGACAGGTTAAAAGCGTATCAATGAGGATGAACGGTAATGGCGCGGTATGAGTAATATGATTCATAAAAGGTGGAATTATTTCTTGGGCCCACTTCGGTACTACCATTTCTGGTTCTATGGTATTTAAACCCCAGAAAAGTAAACAAGTAGTCTAAAAGATGATCATTTTTAATTGGGAAATTAAGAAACATTATTTTTATATTCGATGTTCTGTTGATTTTTGTTAAAGTGCTTATAACCGACTTATCGAAGACTGTTGAGCATGGTGTTGTTCAATGGTAATTTTTCTGTTTTGAATATCCTTTTTAAGTGTAAAGGAATTCATTCTTACTACTGTTAATTATAGAAAAAGAGAAGGAAAATTGGATGGCATGGATTTTGAATAGTACAAAAGTCTACATCCAAGTAAATTTTATCCGGAAGGATATCGTTTAAATTCGTCGGAAATTAATGAATGAAATGAATGAAACATACGGCACCAACAGGCAAGACGCTAGTGAAGTACATGAAGTCCGAGATTCGATGAAGTTTAGAATTTCGCCAATAGCTTGGAGCTGCTGAATGTTTTTTATGTGGCCCATGATCGGTTTTTTCTCTCAATATATCCAGAACTGCGCACACAAAGCATAGTGTATAATACACGGCTTGTAAAACCTTAAATTTTCATTTAATTTAATAGCTAATTAGGAACAAAAAATCTGAAATTAATCCATCTTTTGGAAAGTTTTGTGCAATAAATGATTATGTCACCAAGACTAAAAATTTCGAAAACAATTTTCGGTTTTGAAAGAAAAACGATTATTCTATGCATCCAGAGTTTTTGTATTTCAGATGACCCTGCATAATTACTTTTTTACAATCAAGATATTTTCAGTTAACAAATATAATAATCTTTTACGCATTATAATCAAAGCTTAAACGAAGATGAGATTTTCTCTTTCATTTTTGTTTAGTTTAATTGCAGACACTGACATTGAGCTTTTCTATTGTATTGTCAAAGGATTGAAGAATTGATAGCGAAATAAACATAGAAAAATCCAAATATTGATTAGTTAACATCGTGAAATAAATTTTGGATATAAGGCATCAATCAAATGAAAATAATGCAAAGAGAAAAAAGTATTTGTTTTGTCAACGAAAAGAGAAAGGTTTGAAGATGTTATGGCCAATTTCATGGAGATCCATCCATATTACCTTTATCTTTTTTTGACGTTTTAGCTCTTCTAAATTTTTGAAATTAAAAATAAAAATAAATACTGACTAAATCAATCATTGTTAGCATGACAAGCTTGTAAATCCACCATGTATGTCCAATCCGCGGCATGTAAAAAATATCATAACCGATAGCATATAGAAAAACACCGGCCATAATACCATATATCGTCACGCGAAAAACATCCATCTGAGATGATTGCTTTGAATTTAAATTAAAGAAATGATACTATTGTAATACCTAGCGTAAACTGTTGAAATATAGCTTTTTTCAGCAGTGAAAGACACAAAACTTTATAACGTAGTTGAAATATTTTCTAAAAATGCTAAAATTTAGTTATGATATCGAGAAAAAAGGAATGTAACAATGTTTTATCACAGAAATAATGCAAAGCAAAAAAGAAAAAAAAAAACTATTGAAAAAAAAATTAATTAATCAAGAAAAGATGCTAGAAGAAAAAAAAAAGCAAAAAACAAAAAGTTATAATACTTTTAAAAGATATATATATATAATTATCGTTTTAAAAATATTTTATTTTATAATTATTTGTTAAAAATTTTTGTGAAGTATTCATTCATTTTGTTCTTTAATACACTCTTTCTGATATTATCTCTTCACTTCCACCAATCATCAAACAATGCGGATTATGATTGATAGATACACTTCACAATAAATCTCTTTCCTCTCCTCTCTCTCCTTTTCTTTTCCTCTCTCTCTATCTCATTTTTCTTCTTTTTCATCGTTACAAAATTTTTATTACCATTTTTCTACTTTTTCAATTTTGTGTCAACTACACATGTCATAATATACTTCTTCTCTTCTACCTGTCCCCTTTTCCACTCCTCAATCACACCTCCAATTTTTTCCTATCTCTCTTCTACCTGTTTCGTTTATACAGGTGGCCTATTTGTACTGCTTATATGTAGTATGTAATAGATATGTCTGTGTGTGTGTGCGTGTGTGTGTGTGTACATAGAATATGAATATAATCGTTGACACCATTCTTTAGATGATATGTAAATTAAGGAAGATTAATCCAAATTTTTAAGTGTCTCGAAAGACTGAGTAATTTTGATGAGTGTAGTATAAGTATTACGTATATATGAATATTAATAACAATGATAATGATTGTGGAAATGATGATTATATGAGGATGTATATACTTATTGTTAGTAAAAATATATAGCTATATTATATATATAAAAATAGTATTACTAGTAATGATAATGAAATGGCAATTATGATACTTTTATAATTATAAAAATATGGATATCAATCAGGGAAAGGTAAACTTATATGAATAATGATAATAATAATTTTGATAATTATATGAGTATATGTTATGGTTGCAATCGATTATAAAGATCAAATAATAGTAATTATAACAGTAGCAAATATATAATTTAAGCGAATACAGTAGTGCAAACCTGAAAATTTTGCTCTTAATAATTATACGGTATTTCCAGTTCCTTTTGCCTGTTAATTTATTTATTTTTTAACATAATAAGAAACAAATCGTTTCGCTCTGCCATCTGACTAATTAATTGCTTCCCTGTTTAATTATAAGTAACATAAGCAGTATTCGTTGGGAAAAAAAACGGAACTTGTTTTTAAAAATTTTATTTGAATGAGCTAGCTTAAAATGTATGATAGTATTTTATAAGATTTTTATAATTTCATTTAACTTTTTCAGTGTGGCAATTTTCACTCAACATTTTTTCATGCATGTTTAACTTGCCTTTTTTTTAAATTTCACTTATTTATTTTAGTATTATTCTGTTAGTGTCTAATTATTCTTTTATTCCTTTAATTCAATTTAATAGATCATCCAAATAATTCTTTCCTCAGGTTTTTTGTTTTCTTCTAAATCGTAACAAGACTAATTAAATTAATGACTGAAGGAAAAGCTAGCGTATATTTATCATTTAATATTCATTTTACTCAGTTAGAAAATTCTGTACAGACAAACAAGAGGCTGAAGAGAGATTGATGATTGAAATTTGATAGGTATCGAGTTACTGTACAATAAGATAAAACGAAATAGGTTGCTGATACACAATTATCCTAAAATTATAAATTATTCTAATTCTTTTTGCTTTTAAACACTGTTTAACAATTTGGT
>PQVD01000563.1:152239-187477 GCA_003012265.1 Setaria equina | reverse complement strand
AAAATTTAAAGAAAAATAAAAAAAAAAAAAAAAAAAAGAAAAAAAAAAAAAAAAAAAAAAAAAAAAAAAAAAAAAAATAGTTTTTTCGACATATGATACATTTGGTTGAAAAGTTACACCAAGCCAAAAATGTAAAAAGGGAAAGTCAAGAGCTTTTCACTGTAAAACATTTAGTTATAAAATAAGAAAAACTGAGACCGATAAAGTGAGCAAAATCTTTGGAGCATTTTTAACTTCATTATATAACGCTTTTATTAATTTTTTAACGAAATTATTTCACTCACTAGCTAATAACAATATTTTCTTCTTAAAAAAAAAAAAAAAAAGATTAATTTTTCGGTGCAACTGGTTTCGGTTCAAAAGAATTCAAATTTTCTTTTCTTTTTTTTTTAAGAGAAATCTATCCAAAAATATTATTAAACAAAAGATTATTCTAACTGAGCAAGTTTCTTCTTTTTTAATATGAAGATAATTGTAAAGAAGAGAACTAAATGTTCATTTATTGGTGATTTTCTAACAATGAGATATTGTTTAAAGTTGTATAGTAATCTTTTTAGAGACATCTATTCATTTCTTATTTGATTATTGAAAAAAAAAAGGACCGTTTTGAGTGGTATGAAAACGGAAACTTTTTGTGACCGTTGCTTTAAGCTGAGAAATGAATGGATATGAGTGTTTAGTTGGAGTCAGTGTCTGCTAACAGCTTAATTTTTATACCAAATATTCATGGTAAGATTCGTCACCTGCTCTAATTAAAATATAAAATGTTAAAATTAAAATGGCATTTTGCAGACTACCATGATATTTGCTTTACACTAATAGATTTTCGACCGATCTTTCAGCTTTCTGCAACATAAGGAGATAGCAAGTATCACAAATGTCACGCAATCGTTGAGTCATTAATATCCAAAATAAATATCTTGCGCTCTTCAACTGATGATTTCACGGAAACTGCGCAATAAACGTGAATGATGACTTTCGGTAAGCAATGCTTTTATTACGCAATCAAGGCATCTATTCAGCCGTAGAAGGGAAACTACTAATCCACTACAAAATACAGACGGTTAGATGTGTTCAGGAAAATTCTTTGACTACAATGTGACATTTCTTAACGTTACTAAAATTTTAAATATACACATAAGGAATACTTTCGAATAAATAAAAAATTTCGAATAATTTCAAATTTTTTTTATTGCCGAATTTTCTTTTTAATTGGCTTATTCCCTAATGTTGGAATTGCTCATCAAGTTATTAAAAATGAACAGCATTTTAAAAAAAAATCTTGAAATACAAAGGTTATAGGAAAGATAGACTTGTTAGCAAGCATCCATTCCTTTTTTCACGTCTTCTTTTTTCCGAAAAATTTGCTGAATGGGAAGTTAGGTTTACGTTGAAAAATCATTTATGCACTTTTTTTCACATTTTTTTTTTTTAAATTTTTGAAAGAGTGACTCTTTATCCTTCCACTATTGCATGTCAGATGACCTGTCTTACAAAGAATTAATTAGCTCGAAAAAGTTTTTGCTAACACAAAGTCATTATTAATATGACTTGTTAATATTTTAATTATTTTCAACAATTTAACGTAATGGATTGTTACCTTTTTATGTATTAAATTCAACGAAAATGAAAGGACTTTTACATCTTAATTTCATGAGAAATGGCTATATCTTACTAAAAATGAGCATTCCTCAAAAGGAATTTGCCATATGCAAAAAGTTTCACAATTTAAAAGTGTTTGACAATCTAGAGTAAAATTTCAAAAGTATCATTTAAAAAAGCTTCAGTATTACATGAACTACCCACTTGTCTAATCACTTACTGTAAATTGTTTGTTTAAGCAATGCAAATATTCATCTTGTACCATTTATGCAGAAAATGCTGTCATAAAATTCAAATCTATACAGCATGAAATGTGTAATTTGTTTGTAATGAATGATATCGATTGAAATTAACCTTTAAAATCGACAAGAGCTATGTATTTGTAGTGAATTCATAAGGTATAAGTACATAAGGTATAAGGTATTGTAATTGAAGGTAAAAAATAACTGAAATTTTCAAATAATTTAAAAAATGTTGAAGGATGAGAAAAAGAGATTTGTCAGAAAGCAGGAAATGTTCTAAGTTGTAAGATAAGATTCAAGAAATTGAAATATCTTTACAAAAGTTTGAGCTTTGACACTTGGTTAATTCAGTCTAAGTTTAAGAAGAAATTCTTCTAAATTGTAAGAAAGAAGTAGATGTTGAGTGGCTTAGTGACAATATTACGGTTAAATCAATCGCAGAACAGGTAGGATTACTATCTAACGGAAGTAATGAAATTGGGATGCAATCATTTGACTGGATGATGAACAAAATAAACGAACAAATGAATGGATGAATAATAACGGCTCACTTCGAAATTAATGGTAATTTAATTCGATTTCGTCAAAAAGTTCAGGTGTGTTTAAGATTGAAATGGACAAATCTGACATTGCTGGAAGTTTCAAATTAATTAGTGGAGTGAAATTTCCGTAAGCACATTAAGGCAAGAATGAGTGAAGTTTGTTGATGAATTCGATAAGAAATGAAATTCCACATTAATGAAGTTCAAAATGGAGTGGAATTTACATAAATGTTTGAACTGTCAAAGGTACGGAGACAGCATGATGACATTCTATGGACATACCTTAAGGTGCCGGACAAACAGATATGAGATGGAATAACAATAATAAGTGGAGTGCATATCTTTGGCATGATGACCCATATCTAAACTGACATCCATTTTACATGCAACTTACGTGGTCAGAAGATTTCTTGAATGATCGAAAGATCATTCTTTGGAGAGAGGAAGAGAAGAAGGAGACCAGTTTCAGAATCAGTTGGAAATTTCTGAGTCCACTTTTAAGGATGGTTAAATTCAGTCTTCAGTAAAACCGTATTTTATGTAAATGAATCCTAAATTCATTGAATAAAAATTTGATATGCTCTAGATATACATAGAACATTTAAAAAACCAGAAAAATAAAAAAGCGAACAACAACAAGTCTTTGGCAAAACACGCAACTCTTATTGATGAAACTAGATGGAAAACCATTTTGCGTATAATATTTTCAAAATTTTCAACACTACGTACTATTTTATATAAAAAATAGTGTATTGTAATTGATTGAATAATGTCAAATTATCGAAAAATGCCAAAAAAGTTTCCAGATAGTTTATAAGTTTACCGAAAATTAAAATTCAAATAAGCAGCAACTGTCAAAGCTAAAACTAATAATCAAACTTTTCCTTATGAGAAATTTAATACTTCAGGAAGTATTGAACGGAAAATAGAGTTTCTTATTCTTCATCTTAGCATCTTAGAGAGAAGAAATGATGCCTATATGGAAGGAAAAAGAAGATAAAAACAATCCGATTGAGGGAAGTTTGGTAGAAAGGTCTGATTAAATTCCGATTCATTTACTGTAAATGAGACACTGAGGAAAGGTTCAATATATCACTGTTAGAAAATTTCACAAACAAGAAGACCCGAAGAGGAACGAAGATGCAACGTGATGACGTGATGATAAGATTGGTATCGTTGACATTTTGAGATGACACCATCCTCGATGGAAACCGTTCCAGAAAGTTTCTTTTTCAGAGTCAACTTCTTAATGTTCTAGTAATTTATTTATTCAGATTCGATGTGAAATACTAGTTGCGCCTTATATTAATCACACTAACGGTGATGATATTATTGAAGTTCATTGCAGAAATTGTTGATTTATTTGAACTGGCTCTTAAATATTCGTTTGTTTACTATTTATTGTTAACGGTTCTAGCTGAATGACCTCTCAGCACTGTCCACTGCAAGGAAATCAGACCACTACTGCATAGGCAAAATTTGCATAATACAATTATATAATACATCTCCAAGTGTTTGATATTTGACACTGTTCAAATCATTATAACATTTATTAGCACCATCATCATTATCATGTGATTTTTTGATCTAACTTATTTAATCATAATCATTATTACAAATATTGCTTAATCTAATCTTTGTAATCATTCCCATATCATTATCATAAACATTTTCCCCAAAACACTCTCCACTGTTTTTTCAAATTAAATACTTTAGCTTATTCAAATCACAAATATTACTTTTTTTTATCATCAACACTTCCATTTTAGCATTTTAGTATTCATAATACATTTCAATTTATTTAGTGACATAATTATTACTATCATTATCACAGCAATCATCGTTGTCATAATTGCATGATTATCATTAGCTTTAAGGTGTTATCATCGCAGTAAATACTGTATACTGTTATTCATGATATGGTTATTAAATTATTTTCCTACAGCTAATCATATTTTAATTTTCAAACTTACGTAAAGTCATCCTTTCTTCCGCTAGCAATTATGATTAACAATATTATGTAACTCAAAATTTCAGATTCTTGAGCAATTGAAACAATAACAATAAAAACCACTGTTAATGAAAAGTAAAATATTTCAATTATCGTGTGGATGACTGAAATTTTGATGACCGCATTTTGTGACTATTTTGGAAATCCAGGAAATTCAAATAATACCTTACAAAATGTTTGGATGCAAGCAAGCAAAAAGGAATTGTATTTCGCAAACAACTTAATTAGTTGCTCGAAAGCTCACTGGGAAATCATTAAATTAACTATGAGTATCGAATTGAAAGTCTTTTCTGAGCTTCTTGCCTGAGCTATGGTGGATTTCTGGCACATTTAATTTTATAACCTGCTGGATCTAGGCCTTCTAAAATGAATATCAATAGTTATTGTATTTTCGGCAAATTTCAATCTTCAAAATTTTTGTTTATCGATAAATAAAGTGAAGTCTTCCTTGACAATTATTTGCTTGCATTTTCATAGTAAGTTGTTGCCATTATTGAAATGGATATTGTAAAATAGATTCACCGGAAAACTAGTTTAGAGGACCAATTTTACGAACAAGAATAGTAAAAGGAAATTGAAGTTATAGCATTCTTTTAGAAGTACTTTATTATCGCTTCTGTAATTAATGTTAGTGCAACCATAGTTAATTATGAAAGAGAAAACGTTTTTTGAATAATTTTAGCCTTTTTGAGAAGATGACAGACATATATGTGTGGAGCAAACAATTTGTTCCAAAAATATTTTTTCTACAAAATTCTTCTTGAAACAATAACAAAAGAATTTGACAATTGGTAATTTCGAAAGAACTTTTGTGATTTTTATCAATTTTTAGTAAGAACTGCAAGTTAAAACAGGTTTTCAAATGAATTGTTCTTTATAATTTTAAAATGGAAGCCTAAATTTGGGATAAATTTTGCGAATTTTATGAATTAACTAAAAGAAAACAAAATATGCTGAATAAAATTCAGGCCTTCGATAAGTACAATAATTGCAGGTCTGATAACTCTTTATAGCCTGAAATATTGTTTGTGAAAAGCTGAAAATAGAAAACAAAAGTCTTATTGTTATAACGTTCGATATATCGGAAATGCAAAAAAATTTAATTTTTTGACAAAATTTCTTCATATCGTTTAAATGACTACAAATACCGATACATTTTTATAGCGCCATCAGATAAGGGCTATTTTAGTTTTTAATATTTGCTAATTATTACAACCACTATTTATAAGCATCGCTGATGCAGAAAAGCTTTTACTTCTGAATTACTAGCAGGCACTGATAAGGAGATAAGGTTAACATGATATTTTTGTTTTAAGATTGTCACCACTTCCAAAAGAATTCATTGGAAGTTTTTTAGGTTTTGTACCCTAAAATAAATATTCGGATTGATTTGCTCTTCTGAACCAGTTAGTTCATATTGTGCGAATATCTTAAGTTTTCTTTCTCGCAAGATTTTTTTCTCACAGCTCTATTTTTCCACTTTTCAGTTTAATATTTTGTTGAGAATTATCAATTCAAAGTATTTCTATTAAAAATGACTGAACAATCATTTTGACTTAAAATTTTCGTATCATACAACAATACGAATTGATTTTTTATAATATCTCTTCCAATGAACGAACAATGAACATTCGATCTAAACAGTTTAACATAATTTGTGAATAACGATGACATATATAATTACAGTAACGAAAGATTTACCTTCAGTCAATTTAGAAGGGTTGAAAACAAAAGATTTAGATCATGATATCTACTGCATCATCTGAAAGTTGAGAAGTAAAAATTCGAAGAACTCATAATTTCGGAGTTTAAAAAGTTTCAAATAACTGCAGAAGCCTAAGAGTTGTACAGTCTCGAATTTCAAGAGGAATTTTAAAACAAATTAGTATATCGAAAAGATTACCGGCCATTTTCTTCATTATTAAAGCATGTGTTTTTTCAACTTGTTAGTTCATTTTCATTTTACGTCATTTGCTGGAGGACATTTTTTTCTTTCAGTTCTTCACCAGAATGTGAATTTTTCTCAGTTTTGAATATTTGATTTATTGATGGAAACAACCGATGATAAAATGTAAAATAATTAAATAAAACTATTTAATGGATAATACTTCCCTTTATTATTGCATTTTGGAAGAATTAGGAAATTTATTGCTGATTTTACAAATTTTAGAGGAATAAAGGTGGAGATGAAAAGGAGGAAAGAGAGGTAATCATTCTTCCTTTCTAACAACTAATATCGGCAACGGTGTCATCGGAGCACAACTTCATTCCTTTTATTTTCCCACATTTAAACTGTTCCTTCACTATGAAAATCCTTGGAAATGTTTCAAATATCAAGTAGTTTTTATCAGTTATTACCAGATGTTGCTCATCTTGCTGATTCACTCTAAGCCTAAACTATAAATATCAGATCAAAAGTAATATTTCAGCTAAGAACTTCTGAATAACGAATGGTGTTGTTTGACATATTATTTTTATTTTTTTTTTTTATTGGTCAAATTCAGGATGCAAAATAAAATAGTCTTGTCAGTGGCATATTTAGAAAAAGTTTGGCAGTTAGACGAGAATGATCAACTCAAAATTGATACTTTTTGTTTTAGAGATTGTAGATGATTTAATTACAATCGAATAAAAGTGAATGCCTTTGTTTTGTTGTATGTTTGCAAAAAGATTCATATGTTAGTTCAGCAAATTAATTCAAAAAACAGGTTTTTTCCGTTCATTTTCTTGAGTCTTTCCAATTCTTCTGAAATTGGATAAGTTTAATCGATCGTTTAGGGTCGAAATGTCAAAAAGACTACAGGGGCGAGATGGTAATCCAATCATTGAAAGCCAGAAATTAAATCATTTTCTTTTTCCAACAACAGCTGTATTTTCTTCGATTTTTCTGATCAAAATTCAAATTTTTACCCACTAAGGAAAATTCAGTTTTTTCCAGATAACGTTTAAGAGTTTCGTACGAAATTTTGCAGTGCCCACACCAATCCCTTCCTTTCGTGTTTTTCTCTTCAATTACTACACTTCCGACTGATTACTTCAGCATTTGAACTTGATAGGTTTGAAGAATTTCAATCCCTTCTATACTTTAATGTTGTTTTCAGCTCTTTGAGCTATTTTAATTAATTTCAAGTTTTTTCTTTAAGTTTCAAAGTTTGAATTCTGTCAGTTTCTTTTTCTTAATATCTAATAAATAGAAGTTTTTGATTTCAAAAACAACTGCCGATGGTTTATTCTTATAACATTTTATTCATTATGGGAATTATTATGCATTACTTCGAGATTTCCTCCCATATGAGTAATTTATTAATTGATTAAAGAAATAATTCAAACGAGTTACCAAAAAATTTTTCATTTCTGTGACTAGAATAGAATTTATGAATTCTAATAATTCTAAACAGGATGGTCTAAGAAACTGCAATTCTTTTAAAGATCCGACCAGCATTTATATATATTAAAATAAGTGATTTTTTACTTCAAATCAGAATTTTAGCTTCTGATTCTTCAATTCTGAGTTTTTAATTTCTGAATCATTTTCTGTTCTTTATTACCTCTCGATATTTCATTCATTTACAAACACTGTTTTATTCAGCACACCTTCTCATTTTGAATTTCCCCTAACATTTTAAAACTTGTCTTCTGAGAGGTTTCGTTCATATCCCTAACAACTTATCAATATCAACTGTATTGTCATTTGCACAATATGTTGATTCAATCTCTGCATAATTATAACTATCTCATGATCTTCAATTTAGATTTGTCTTTTATAACAAACTTTAAATTATATTTGAATTATATATTTTACCTAGGAATGGTTTCAGGTCTACTGAATTATGCATTTTTTACTCAAGCTATTTATCATTCCACTATTGGTACAGGTGACCTGGGCACAATTCAATTCTCAAACATATCCGGACCCACGAATTGACCCATTCACCTGTAAAGTTCCAACCATTGGACCAGTTTGCGATCCAAATGAACTACTTACTTTCGACGAGAAAAAGGCACTTGCCAACCGAATTAAACAGGTTCATTTCTGTTAAGGCATGTTGCATTATTGACTACAACTGCTGTTACACTTTATTACAAATTTTTTGCACATTACTTATTTTGCTATTCATTTGGAACTTCCGTTTTGGAAAGAAATTAGAAAAAAGCAACTTCACAGCTTCTTAAATTTCAATCCTAACATCAGTGATATTTACTAGAATGTTACGGATGACACTGTGTTCAACAGATTCGAAAGAGTAAAGCTGATTAAACTGAAACGAAAAATAGTGATTTTGAGGTTGTCAAAGAGAACGAAGTTTTATCTTCGATGAGAGTTAGCTTCAACTTCTGAGCACATTCATTCCTTTCTAGCTTTTGACATATGCAGCAACGGTACCAAATACATCACCAGCGTGCCAGCTATTTCCTGGAAAGAGTTTGGACATTCTTATTGCAGTGGTCGATAAAATTGATGCTGCATCCGTTGGTCCAGCTGATATCGAAAATTTTGCAAACAACCTTAAAATTCGATATCAGCACTACCAAGTATGTCCTTCTGTCCAAAATCAGTTGCTGTGTATCCAATCAGCTAAATTTTAGAATCTTGCATATTTCGAGATTCGATTCAACTCACTTGCACTGAAACTCGACATTCTTCATGAAACAAATTGTCCATTCTCGTTTTTTTCGTGCACGTTCATTTATAATAAATAGCATCTGGCAGGTGTATTCCTGTGATTTTAGGATGTAAGTTTATGCGATTTAATGATATTGATTGTGAATTCAAAAAGTGATCGACAAGTATTTACGGTAGCTGGCAAGGACACAAAACTGACAAAAGACATCCTGAAAACAGCATTTGAGCAGAATATTGATCATTTCAGGGTGTGTTATTGAAAATATTTGATAATTTTAAGACAAATTTCAAGGATTGTAACTTCCTAAAACTGAGTTAGAGATAGAACAGTTTTGCATATTTTAGGCTAACCATTTTGCAATCGGTCTACAAGGCATGGCTGAATTCATTGCTAAGTCTTATCATGATGCGCAGATGCCTCAGATTGCAATTCCAATATCAGCTACTACACCACTCCACAAACCATACAAAAAGTAGGCATATTTTGGATTTCTCTTCCTGAAATACAATTGGAACATTAGAACATTTCGAGGAAAATTCAAATCTGAATTTCTGAAGTTTACTTTTTAGTGAAATGATTACTCCATTAACTAATGGTGTCCATCAAACGGCTGCTGGACTGGGTACAGCGGCTTTGGTTGCACTTCCTGCTTTTCATTCTGAAGTTTCCGGACTCGGCGGTGGTAATGAAATTGGTGGAGAAAATTTGATTATTCCAATAGAAGACGAAAGCGATCAGTTGTGGATTGATATTCTAACACAGGTTCTCTAGTTACTTTATCATTGTTTTAGGGTTATGACATCGATTCAATCTATGCTGTTTAAAAAATCGTTTTGCAACAGATGGGCGTCCATTGCATAATTAAAATAATAAGTAATCAAGAATTCTACTCTTTAAAGATTTACTTCAGGCGGTAGCACGATGTGGCAATAATCACGAAAAAATGGCTCGATATGCGCAAGCAATTGTTGATGGTTTGTTCATTTAACAAGGAATTTTAAGAGTTAATTACTGTATTTACTTTAGTTTTTTTAAAGATAAGACAAGACGGCAAATGCAATATCATTTTTAAATTATTGCACATGAAAAGAAATCAGCGAAAAGTAGTGGTAGCCGATTGAGACAGTGGAAAGATACTTTGGAAAGCTGGAAGCAAGTTTTTGGGAAATTCAGTCCAAGTAAGTCACGGTATTATTCTGGATGAAAGACAGGCATAAAAGAGCGAAGAACCATATGCCTTGTAGTTCATATTGATAATTGTGCATTTCTAGAAGCAATGTCATTCTCACTACGTCTCATCTCTGACAAACGTTATTCGACAATTGAAGAAAGCGCACAAGCAGTTCAGGATGACCCAGATAGTCGGTTGCGAGCCTGGAACAAGGCTAAGGACGAGTTCATCGATCAGCTCTACCAGAAATATCTGACAATCATCAGAAGTAAAGCTAATTTGAGGTGTCCTGCTAAATCTGAAACAGCTCTTACCTTTTCCACGTTACATCGACGTTCGCTGCAATAGCAATTATTTTACAACAGCCTAGAAAAATGTATTTATTCCGTTTACATACCGAGCTCAATATATTAAAATTTAAATAAATTAGATTTTATAATGTAAAAGCGAGCTTCGATATAACTGTTAGACTGCTTAATCAATCTAAATTTCAGAAAGACTTTCTCTTGTTATAATGTAATAATGATCTGTCGAGAAACCATTCACCAATCATATTTCTTAAAAATGTACACCTGGAAAAAAAGTATAAACAGTTCTAACAACTTATCCTTCAAACTATATGCTGATCATAAAACCACTGAGAAATCATTCCATCAAATTTTATCAAACCATGTTTTTCCTGTTTTACAGAAATAAGATGTTGGATGAAGGATCTGTATTTGATTCACATCCATTCATTTTCTTCTCTTTCATCCAACCATCTTTCCACTCGCCTTTCCGACAGAAAAATAGGTTTCTCAGTTGGCCAGACAAACTTCACTGATAAAACTCCACACTACTTTTTTACTACGTCATCCACATTCAAGAAAGGAACATACAGGAATTCATGTTGATGCAATGATCTATCATAATTCTTCACTTTTTTCACATCAGTTCACCGGTATTCATTTAAAATTAAAAAACTCATTCATTTGCCGGTTTTAAAATGTCAAAGTATGTAAAGACATATAAATAAATACACACTATAATTTAAGTTTAAACAGAATTGAAGAATGAAAAAATAATCCATAATATAGAGCGATGATCACCAATATGATTATAAATTCAATGCATTTGATCGAACTGAAGGATTTCACATTACGCTCACGTTGGACATATACTGATGAATTTTTGCTCATACCATTCTCCTAGCAGTTTTTTCGACTAGAATAATTGAAGAAAAATATGCGTCCAACGTGAGCGCAATATAAAATCCTTCAGCTTATATTATATTTTTAAAAAAAAAAGTGATTATCATATTTATTTAATCATATTTAGTGATTATCGCTTTGGAAATGACATTTTTTCAGAATGGGTTTTTTTTCTTTTTTTAAGACTCTCATATACAGAGAAGTTTCAAGATGGTTTTCTTCAATTTTTTGAATTTTAAAAGGGAAAAATATGGAAATGCTGGGAAAAATAAAAAAAAATGCTTAAAAAAGTAAGAGGAACAAAACAAATATGTGACAAACCAGGAAACACTAATATAAAATCGTGACATTTATTTTTAACAGCCCAGCTGTGACAGTGAAGGAGGACTCCACCTCTACCTTCTTCCAGATGCAAAATTCTATTTCTTTATTCTACTCAAGTATTTCTTATATCTTGACGTTCCTAGATACCTGGATTCATATTTCGTCGGCCAAAATTTGAGCTGGAAATTAAAAAAGTACCGAATTTCTTTTCTCTTACTCTTTCTTTTTTAGCTCTACCAACAGCAACTCAATACTTTTCATTGAAAGGGAAGAAAGGATGATCACTATCTCTCGCAAGATCTAAAATACGCCAATTTTTATCCAGGCTATCGATCAACGCCATTTCTTCGGATTTGAGTTCAAAGTCAAAAATATTGATATTTTCAACAATCCGTTTCTCAGTCACAGATTTTGGGATAACGACCAACCCATGCTGGATTCCCCAACGTAGTGCTATCTGAAAACGATTAATATAATTCTGGAAAGTTGGTAAAATACCCAACACTAGTTTATTTTGTTACTTATCAGGATGACTAATTTGATCATACCGATTTGAAAGACTATCCTAAGTGGACGAGTTATTATGTTCCTGCGTATAATTAATATGATTTAATGATAAAGCACAAGACCACATTAAAAATCTTTTTTTCAAACCATCTGAGATGGAAAAATGAAAAGATACCTCACTAAATAAAATATGAAAAAAAAATAAAAGATGAGACTAGAAAAGATTTAGATGGATTGGAATTTCTAGTACAGATAATCGTAATTATTAAATTGGCTTGCGATATAATAAAAACTTTCTTAGCCACCACAGGAAGGACTAGATACCTGTGCAGCTGATTTATGGTGCACTTTTGCAAGTTTGAGAATAACAGGGTCATCAAGTAAAACAGCATCTCCTTCTTTTCTGAATGGCATTGATGGATTGGCCAATGGACTATAAGCAGTTACCACTATTCCATGCTCTTCACAAAAATCATGTAATTTGCGTTGTTGGAAATAGGGATGAAGTTCAACCTGTATTTTGCTTATTAGCAGATTATTATCAACTTTCAACATTCATTTGTGCCTTTTATAATTCAGTCTAGCAAATAACTTGCTTCGAAAAATAAAAATTACTTTAAGCCCAAAATTCTATTAACATCTTTGGACAGCATACATACATTAACTTTCGTTAGAAAGAAAGTAAGACTCCTATGAGAAATAAAGAAATCGTCTATAAATTAAAAATCATATACGAAATAATTAGGAGGCAAGATGAAACACCTGTAAAACGGCAGGTTTAATGGTGCTGTTATTAATTACTCGGAGAATCTGCTTGTGGTTAAAGTTCGATAACCCAAGAGAACGAATTTTCCCCATATTCACACATTTTTCCAAAGCTCGCCATGTGTCCAAGTAATCGACATCAGAATACTTAAATTTTTCACCATCCGGTCTCTGAATCATTAAACGTAATACTATTTGGATTTACAGATGAAACATTAAAAGTGGAAAACATTTCCCGAATCAATTACTGTAACATATTTGGAATGACAGCACCAAAATAACTAATAACTAACTAGCCAAAATAATGCAAAAATGACTAACAAACGTAATCTACAAAATTACTACATTTACATTTGTTTTATGAAATTATCCACCAATAAATACATTATAAACTATTCTCTAGTTTAAGCAAATTTAGCTTGAACAATTTAATGAAAGTCGAAAAAAGTCAGACAAAACCTTGGGAAAAAATTCATTGTTTTCTTCATATCCCTGTGGCCAGTGAATAAGACATAAGTCCAGATAATCGAGGCGAAGTTCGTTCAATATGATATCGATAGCCTTTTTACTCATTTCATAGGAATGAAAAGTATTCCATATTTTCGATGTGATAAATACATCAGCACGCTAAAATCTCTATCTCCTAACAATGACTTCATAAATTATTTAGAGATGATACTAAGCTAAGAAAGTATGGAGTAATGGAATTTCATATTTCCGGATGTAAAGATGGGATCAAATATTGCTACCTTCAGATTCCCAGTCTTGAAAACTTCAGCAAGTCCTTCACCCACTTCAACTTGATTTCGGTACACATGGGCACAATCGATATGTCGATAACCATTGCTCAGAGCAACTCTAACCGCATTTCCAACTTGGCCAGGCTGTGCAAGCCAAGTACCCAATCCAATGGACGGGATGTGATATCCTGAGTTCAGTCTTATCAGTGATACCATTGCCTGCAACACACGTCATTGAAATCGAAACTGCCGGTAAAATGAAATTACGGAAATGCCTCGTTTCTCTTTTTTTGACAGTTGCTACCCTCGTCACCATACGTCATCCAACAACAACGGCAATTTCTTTTCAATCAACTGATCGATTCAGCACTACCAATATATTTCAATCGATTTATCCAGCAGCATCAACGTAACTCCAACCACAATTACCACCTTCTTACCGCAAACTTTATCACTTACCGCCGGTTCCTGTACTTTATTACTCTATCATTAAGACATCTTCACAGTACCTTCCCATTTATATTCAAATTTTCACTAATACCTCTGTCTATTCTCTAATTTCCTTGAATCTTTGTCGTCTCTCAAGTTGTTATGTTGCCATCAGACTCGTCTCTCACGTTTGATCCATCCTTGAACACGTTCTCCTTATTAATCTTTGTAATACTCTGATAAGTGATTAGCGTTATCACTTTCATCCTCTCCACCAGTAACTCTGACAAATTATATATAAAAGCGGAGAACTGGGACAAGTTGAAACTTGGCACTATTCCAATTAGTGTCACTTTATTCAGTCCACAAATATTCGATCGTTCGAAATTGTCGAATTCAGTGGAGTTTAAGCTATCCACTCTTGATCTTCAACCTCTACCTTTGCCTTTACGCATTGTTCACTTAGACCCTCACCTCTGACCATCACGTAGTTTAAGTACGAGCTTGCATGCAACCGAAGAACTATATCATACTTTGATTTAAATTGCATATGCTTTTACGGCTATCGATCTCTCTCAAATTCATTACTGGTATGAGATAAAGCGGATGCCATTCTAGAGCTTGATCGATTCGAGAAATCGAAAAATGTAGCATTTACTTATGTTTTATTTTCTTCGACTCTGAGTTGACGGTATCAAAATTTCCGTTTCTTCCATCGTTTCTCGTAACATTCGAGATTGTGTAAAGATTATCACTGCATAAAAAAGCCAATGATTTACCGACAGAAGTGCTCGATCTCGAGATAAACGATATTGAATAAATGCTTTGTTCGATCTTCTTTTTTCGTTCTTTTCTACTGTTTGCCATCGTTTCGCTGTCTCTTAATATATTTTTGAGTTTCTTGATCATGTGGATTGTATAATTATTAACTTGGTAATAATAGGTTTATCAACAGTTTCAATTACTGCTTGGTAAAAAAAGATGCATTCAGGGAGTATTAACACTGTCATTCATCTGACTTTTGTTTTTATCCGGAACATCTGCAATTTTTCTTCTTAATTTTGAGTCATAGCTATGGTTTGAAAGCTGAACGCTAAAACCTGTAAGATCGAGAAATTTGATTGAGGAAGTCATTTGGTGAGGTGTTGTGCAACATGAATTATATCAGTTTGCTTCCAGGGGTATAATCAATTATTTTATCGCTAAAACATTTTTTCTTTATTTGGTTTACTAACTGTAATGTTCAACATTACAATCAAAAAATAACATGGCAGCAACATTAACTACCTGTGCACAATGTGTGGTCTACAACGAACAACTGAATAACAAAGCAGACGAAGTTAAGGTGGGAATCATAAATTTTACTTCTGTTATTTAATTTCCTGGTCCTGCAAATGAAAGACGATTTAAGAAGACTTTGTGAATTTGGAAATTCTCTTTATAATCTTCAGTTCTGGAGCTGTTGCTTTTATATTTTGTGTACAGCAGATGACTCTGTGCTGCTTTAGCTGGAAATTCAGAAGTATCAAATGTGAAAAATTTTACACTTGTAGTGCATAAAGGGATTGTTTAGTATAATAATGTCTCTACACTGAAACAATTCTAAAAAGAACTGGGAGTTTTGCAGGCTCTGCAAGAACATGTTCTAAAATTGGCTCACAAGCTACAAGATGAAAGCAGACGAAAGGAAGAAGTACAAGAACGTTTGAATGACAAATTAACTAGACTAAACGATTGTGCCATCAAAATTAGGGTCAGTATTCGTTCCTTCTCATTTTTAAGTATTTTATCGGTGTAATTAATAAATTTCCAATCACCGAGATGATTTCTGTTTAAATTTAATTGCTGCCTTGTTTCTTCTTTATCGTAGTCACTGTTATGTCCTTTAAACAATAAGTCCTAGAATTGTTTCTTCAGGAAAACTTCTTTATTAGATGCAAAGAATCTTGTCAAATCGAAAGAGAGAGAGATTCACTTGAGAGTACTGTTATCATCGCAGTACGCATATTGCCATTTTTAAATTCTGATGAGGGGAAAGTTTTGAAGAAAATAGTTCTTAAAAAAGTTTGAAACTTCAAACATTCATAGTACATAAAACTGTATTTGTCTGCTTGATGTTTAGTATTTCTAAATAGTGTTGTTAATGGAACCAAAACTTTTTGAACTAATTTTTCCATAACCCAGCCTTCAGTTATTTCATTCGTATATAAATCACTAATTTTCTCAGTCTTATTGTAGAAATTAAACCTGAATAATATAACGAATGATCCATAAGTAATTTGGAATTGACTTTTATAAATTAATAATTTATATACCTTTATATATCTCAGTTACAAAATAATGATACACTTTGTAGAATCTCGAAGAACAGCTGCAGTCCGCAACTGCTCGTCGTCCAATTGGTGAGCTCTCTCGTGCTGAGGTTGATAGTATTATTGGTCGAGATCTAGAACGCATTCATTCACAACTGATTGAAAAGGTTGACGAGAATAAATTATTTTGGACTCTTTATTATAGAGAATCTCCATCGAATGAAAATTTAATCAGTAATAGAAGTGATTGAAAGTACTTCCGGAATAAGTTTTGACTAGCAAGATAGTTAAATTCTTTTCATACAAGAGTCAAGCAGTACGGTGCAAATTTTAATTTAAAAGGAAGTCTCAATTACAAAATGAAAGATACACTTTATAGAATCTCGAAAAGTGATGGTAATTTCGAATTGGTAATTTTCCGTGCATTAAAATGTAAAAAATTAATGATTAGCATTCTCAGGATATGAAAATAATGGAATTGAATAATACTATACTTGAAAAAGAAGGCCATATTATTGATCTTCAAGAAATGTGCCGTGAGCAGGAAGAACTCGTACAAGCAAAAGCTAGAGCTTTCCACATCATACAGCAAAAACTGCTGGTAATTTGAAATTTAAAATTTATTTTTTGAATTAAAAAACCCTTGCCATTATTACGAAAATGTGTATTTGCCATTTACTGTTTTGTATTATTACAAAGTAGATGACTTTTCGGCTACACTAAGTAAGATCGAAGTCTAGTATTTCTTCACACTTTGATCGATACTTTCCTTTTTATGAAAGATCAAGAAATGTTTTGTTATCTAACAAGATGGAACCTAACACTTACTACATTTAGCTCGTAATTTTGGGTTTCTTTCTAGAAATTTCTAATTTCATGATTTGGACAAGCGGGCAACACGCGAAGATTCAACGGAAACCGAAGCAGCATATATTTTTGAATCCTCATTTACTCCTTCATTATCGTCGAAGGAGCGACGACATCAACGTGATTCGTTCTCGCCCGGACATGCTGTTGTCCATGTTAAACTGGGTTAGCTGATAGAAATTTCGATTCGTTTGAAGTGGATGTATTCTGCAGATTTTCTCTTAGTAGAATACGTGAATTTTGTACTTGTAATTACATGAAGAATGTTATCCAGGTAGCTCAAGCTCACCTCCGCCAGTTGACCCAAGTGAGGAATGCAGCTCAGTAACTCAGGATACCGGTAACCAGGATGACCTTGATGCTGACGATGGGAGCAGCGCATCTTGTTTGCACAGAAAAAAACATAGGAAGAAAGTAACTTTCGATTTGCCGCCTCGTAAAGAATTTAAAAACGGTAAGGTTTCATTTTTTTAAAGTTGAAGTTCTATAATCAAAATTGTAAGTTGTGGAAGTATGATTTGCGGAACTGAATTACACAATTCAGGTAATAGCCAAGAAGGAGATGACATTACTCAGACAATCATTGACTTAACAACTGAAAATGATCAGCTGAGGGAAACGATTCAAGAAATGGAAAAATGTGCCAATGATGTAGAGAGTCGCCTTTGTCAGGTTACTTGCATCTCTTAAGAAAATTTCCGAGCCAATCAGATTACTTGCATTGTGGCATCTTCAGGACGATTTGTTGCACTGCGTCATATTTTTACTCATCCACAACTTATAGAGACCCTTTCGATGGTACCCACTATTCCACCTTCTGGCAGCTCTATCGTCACTTTGTCTGCTTTTAGAAGGACTAGGGCTTCATTTCCCATTGTCATCTTTCTACTGCATTTGCTATTATTTTAGATAAATCTCGTGTCGATTTTCTTACTTTTCAAGTTCTCTCTGCAGTCGCTGCTTCATAACCTCCGGGAAACATCCATGATGTCTCCATTTATTCCCCATTTCTTCCCATTTCTAGTGATTGTGCTATGTAGCAATAAGAAGAACTAAGAAAGAAATGAAGGTGGAGGATTACGAACCAAACTTTAAGGTTTTGTAATATGTCAATCAGGTTCTCTTTGGTAACGGCTTAATTTTCAGCTCCAAACAAAGCTAGATGAAGCACGTCGGGATGGGCGAAATGAAGTGCTAAAGGCTCGTGCTTCTATGCAGGGCAAAATTCGCGATTTGGAAGATAAAGTTGCAACAATGAATGTGGAACATGTCGACAAGGTTACTTATTACGAATTTTAGAGAGTTTCAAGGTTTTTGAGAAAACATACATTTGAGAGGACAGAAATTCAATACCTCCGGATTAAGGGAGCTTGAAAGAAAAACATACTTCTGAAAAACTTATCCGGGAATTATTAGGCAGTGTTTTTTAGATTGAGCATTTGAATGCAAGCATTGAAACGCTTAGAGCAGATCGTGAATGGACACTAGAAGAAAATGCTCGCCTTCTAAAACTCCTTAGTTCTTACAAGTATTCTTTCGAATATTAGTGCAGCCTACGCTTTTATAAAAGACTCTTTTTCCTCAGAATTTATGTATTTCTCATCAAATACAATACGCTATAGTAAAATTTTCAATTTTACAGTGGTACGAATTTTAATTCATACACTATTTTTTGACTAGTTTATCCAATTGCTGAATTTTTGTGGAAATGCTTATATTTCCAGCAGTTTTTTTTTTTATCTTTTTTCCTCATATTTAGAAGAAATTTAGGGAAAAGCTGCAAGATGCATGGGAAGCACTGGATGCAAGACAAGAAGAGTGTAAGAAACTTCATTCAAAACTGGATGATGATCGAGCCTTAGTTGTTCGGTTAGCGGATGATTTGGAAGAAGCACAACAAACAGCAAATATTCTACTGGAACAAAAAGTATCCATCCTTGATGATGTTCAACGGCTGAAAGGTGTGTGATTCTCATTATTGCTCATTGGCGACTTAATTAACTGTGAATTAACAAAGAATTGTAAAATAAATTTTATGCTTTGTTCTTAATTTTGAAAAATTCAAGATTTAAATTTTCCAGAAGCTCTAGAAGCTCAGGATCAATATATTGAATTGCTGGAGACAGATACAATGATATATGAAGAACATATCGGCTTACTGAGAGATTCACTGGGTGCTTCAAAAGTAGAACGAAGAGCACTGATAAGATCGAAAGCGTATGGAGCAAAATTAAAGGCACTGGAGCAAGAAAAAGAACAGATGAATCGGAAGAGTAATGGTAAGTTAAACTTTTTATGCTGTCATATTCTGAAATTCAAATTAAGACACCAAAAGGTTGCAAAACTAACTAACTTTTCAAGGGTGTTTTTTTTTATTTTTATTTTTTCCGTTTTCCATGCAGATTTCCACTAACTGTTCATTTCAAAACATTCGTCAAGAAAAAAGATTTAGAATGTTTATTATTAGTGATAATTTAAGAATGCTTAGTTTTATATGACTGGTAGCTAAACAAATATTTATATTATATACATTCATGCAGAATACTTGAGATATTTAAGGATTCATATCCACTAGGAATACAGTTTTCAAATCCAATCATTACAATATCAATCCAAACAGTTGATTTTCAAATACAGTCATCAATCTAAACAGTCTTACGAATGAATAGAACTGCCCTAGCCCTCTTTTTATTGAGTGCAACGTCATCACTCATCCATCTTTTTTAGCAAAAAATTTTAAATAATACGAATACTTTGGACTTTGCTTATCGATCAGTTTTTCATTCCTAAATGAAAAAGATCGAAGTTCATTTGAAACTCAGATAGTACTTAACTTTACTCAAGTTTCTCAAGTATTTGTCCGATTACTTAAAATGAAGCGGCAGAAAAATATAGACGCACAATGAGCAGAGATTAAATAACCATTACGTCAGTTTATAAATTTTAAATCACTTATTGTAGTTGAAAGAGTCGTTTTGATAAGTCACTGCATCATCAGTGATAATTTTGTATTTACCTTTGCAACCTTCAGTATCTCATTTTCTCAAGATGAGAAAATTTAGGTCGAATTAAAGCAGTGGTGAGGAATATTGTATGGAATATTATAAAAAATAATTAATAAGTTCGAGTTCAAATAGAAGCAGAAATAAAACAGCGAAGGATTATTTTAAAATGTAAAAAATGTTAGACAAGCACAATTTCAGAGCACTGGAGTGGGAGAATTTTTTCTCATAAATTTTTTTAGTATAAAGAAAGGTATCATTTTTTGCTTTGTATCGTGAAAATTGATCAAAAATACCAAGTTCTGTTTCCGTGTAGAAGCTTAAGAAGCTGTGATTTTTATTTTTAAAACAGCCGGAACTAAATAAGCAAATCTCTCAGCGATAGGGCTTCACACAAAAGTCAGATGAACTTCCAAACTGCTTACGTTTTGGAGTGAGAGATTTAACGTAATAAATAATTGAACAAAAGGTATAATGTTAGACTGATATTGGAGAATTAATAGATTTGTTGCCACCAGTGCTTGATCATCTACAGCTAGTAGAAGGTTGAATGCTGAAAATATTCTGTTCTTCATCTTCTGTGTTGTCAGTATCGCTGATTTTCTTGAAAGATCTATAGCAACGATAATCTCGACTAAATGATGGTTCTCTCCCATTTGAATAGTTGATCTGAAATAAAACCTGCAGATTTTACAACTTTACTAAACATTTTTAACAAAGAAATCCTTTTTATTCAACTTAGTTACTGTTCCTGTTACATTCCCAAACTTTAGCGTCTTTTTAGCACTTAAGATTACCGACGTACAGTAGTGATGATCAAATGTGTCCTAGAAATGACAGACATCAGTAACTCAGATTAAGACCATACTTATTCGATAAAATCAAATATTTGGAGAAAAAAGCGCCCTTACCTCGTTGGTACACAGTGAACAAAACCATACACGACTATTCATGCAGCAGTAGATACCACATGGAAAACAAAGTATACCATGTAGTAAACCACGCCAAGTGAGCCGTTTCTTCACGCTGTCAACTTTACACACTGGACAAACCGCCATCAGCGTAAAATTTTACGGTCGTAATTGTTACCGTTAAAAACTTTAGGCAGCTGTTTTTTTTTTTTTTTTGCATCAAAAATTTTGGAAATTTAAGATAAGAGAATAACAGTTTCAATGTTAATTTGAGGAACAAGAGAAAATGATGTCCTGTCGTTCCTCGACACAAGTATCAAATTCACAATACTACCACAGGGTTTCAACTAATTGGGTTTTCTCGAATTTTTGCACTTTTCGATAACGTTCCACCGCTTGATAGCTGCTGAATATCTTTCATTGATTGATGGGTTAAAAATAATGTCAGTAAATTAATGGCTACTGAAATGGGACCGCTGTAGCTTACTGCTATGCATTGCAGCAATCGTTATGGTATCGTGTCTAAATAGCAAACATTTTTATGATAATCACATTTACAGTCGGAAGCATATAATTGCATCTGTAATTATCGTATTAGTGTGAAAAGCAATGTAAACCAGTAGCACGTAGTTCTCTTGTTTGAACTGTTAAAAGTTTGGAGCGAAATGTATCACACTTATACTTACAATATTAAATTATTTTTTAACATGACCCGAGAAAGGAATGCAGATTCGGATTAATGTCCTAGCTGAAAGTGAGTGGAAAATAAACTAAGTGAGGTAAACAAAAATGCATTAGATCGGTCTGTTGTTTGTTTTAGGTTTAGAACTCCTCAGAAAAAAAATTTTTTTTTTTTGCATTTCTGACCAATGGTAAAGAAAAGACGGCGTAGTACTAAAACTTATCACTTGTACACTTGAGTAGGAGGATGGAAGTATCGTTCCAAGTTTTTGCGTGGGTAGTCGGTGTTGACTAATACGGCATACTATGACTAATCTTGAACTGAACAGTCAGGAATGATAGAGTATTGTGCAGTGCGTATAGAATAAAAATTGTTTTAAAATTGTTGGGAGTTCTTTTTCTGATTAGCAGAAATGTTGCGATAATTAAGCCGTATTATCAATGTGAAGCAGGATGGATGAATAATGCAATCTGGTGTGGTAGCGAAGGGTAGTAAGCGAAGAAAGCACAAAAGTTTGGGCTGAAACGTAAATTTTCACAAATCTTTCCTGTGGGCATCGCAAGGGTGGATGTGTAGGTGGGAATCTGAAACTCATTAAAGCGCTCTGGTTTGTTGAGCTGATCAAAACATTATGAATTTCGGAATATGGATGACCTTCTCTTACTACTACTTTGAGATGTATGCCTAACTGTGAGAAACTTACGACTAAAACCAAATTTTTAGTCTCAGTAGAAGTCATGCATTAGGAAAAAGATTACGAAGTAGCTTTTCTGATGGGGAAGCAGTGTTAGATTTAAATTAGACAAAATAGTCCTGACATCCTAATAAATGCCTACAATTGGAAACAAAATACGATACTGGGACGAAAGTGTGATGATAACTTCCATTTTACAACACTTTTCACGGATTATGGAAGACTTTTTCAAATTGGAGAGAACTGAAAATATTGGAAGAGCTTGATTTTCCAACCAGCTCGGAATATCTGTGGAAGGTAGCATAAAGAGGACAGTTTTTAATATGAGAAGGACTGAATTTGGTTGAGAGTTGGACCAGTAGAAGAGTGGGCTAACAGGCAGTGGCATTGGCTTGCTGCTCATCTGGCTCTTAGATGGCCAATATTGAACGAGTTGGCATTTTGTTATTTAGCGGACAATGTACCGAACAGAGCTGAAGTTACTTTTGGAGAACGAAGTGTTGCAAGTCTTGAAGTGCAAGAAAAAGAGCAAATTTTGTAAATGAAGAACGATGACGTTTTGTGGCTGAATTGTCGATGGGAAACGAGAAATGAGAGGGAGTGGAGACCTTCGCTGCTGCCGTCTTATTGCAGTAAATGGCTCGTTGCTGTAGAGATTGTCCGCAAGGGAAACGTCATTTCACCCCGGAAGCATTCATTTGACAAAATAATTTGTAGCAAAGTGATTTCTGTCTGAAACTGTGAAAGCTTTAAGATTGCAATGAGTTATGACATTGTTCGAGATATGAAATTGCTACACTCTCATAACATTCTGATATTGGTAAAAGTATCTGCAGTATTGCTTTGAAATCTGTAATGGGACTGAGGATGTTAGCTGAGAGGAATTCGGTGCAGTGGAAAGGTTTCGTTCCATCTAAGCGAAATGTCGTAAAAGGAAAATCAGTTCATCGAAATCCAGTTGATGAGGGCTTATTTTTGCTCAAAAGCTAACTCTTACCTAGTTTTGATTCTTCCTTTCGGAAATAATTGTTCGATTTAAATATATTGGATTTGAAGGTGAAGAAGTTTTTAATATACGTTTATCTAAAGGATTTTAGTAATTGATAAGGGTATCATATTGTGTAGTGCACTACGAAATTCCGACTAAATATTTGAAATCTTTTTTACGAGTTTTCTCATTGATTTTAATTTTTGCACCAGAATCTTCCTGTTACAGATGAAAAACTGCACATAAAAGCGTTAAATTTAAAAATCAGTTCGCTGGAAGCAGAGAAGACCGTTCTGGTAAGTCGAAATGGTGAACTTGAGTCGCGACTTATCCAATTAAGCAAAAATGCTTCGGCTGTCTCTGTCATCGCTCCCGCCACTGCTACTGTCACTTCCGACACGGTATCAAGTCTGGTCAGTTCAGGAAGCGCCTTCAAACCATTATCCACTCAGATGATGACACAGCTGGTATTTTCCAAATTATTTCGAAGAATTCTTGATTTGCAATTTAATAGTGAGGTCAGCTGCTGGTAATCCTAACTAAACCAAAAGTCTGATTGCTCATTTGGCTTGCACTGTTTATTTGGTTATTGTGTTGCGTAAACTTCAAAAATTATATTAACTTATTTGTAGAGAACAGGAAATGAAAGACAGACATCTGCAGAAGTTTTGCAGTGGTCAAATCCAAGAAATATTGAAGATGAATATGAATATGGTAATATGTTATTTCAATAATTTCCTATATTGAATTCATGGATTTTAGATACACTGTTTGGAGTGCCATTCGGAATAAGTAGAGCTGTCTGATATCTTTGTTGTAAATATTGTTGTGAATGAGCTTTACTCTAGTTTTGAGTATCAAATTTTTCTCGGATGCTAATTAGCATGGACTGTATGAAAATGTTTCAGGGCAGCGGTGTGCTGATATTACCTTTAATGGAAGTCATTACGGTAATGACAAGTTGTTTAATGATATGCGGGCTGAATTAGACACTGTTCGTGAGGAGTACTCTATAGTGCAAGAAAAAATTGTTCAGATGGGCTGTGTTAATTTTGAATTGGAGCATCAACTGAAAGATACAAAAGAAAAATTAGGCGATGCTGAAATTCGTGCAAGGCAGGCTGAAGAACGAGCTGAAAAAGCTCGTCAAAACTGTCTACAACAAGAGAGGCATCAGAAAGCCATAGAAATCGGGTTTTTGGCTGAGGTAATAATGCAGTTTTTAGTATTTGAGCAACTTATATTTTGTACTTTTGGGATTCGAACTAATAGTATTATCAAAGAAAAACATGAAAATTTTTTGTGTTTAACGTTGGCTTGCAATTAACTTTGTATATATTCATATGAAGCAAATGTTAATGGTTGTCCATGACTGCTTTTGTTCGTAATGTTTGTCAGTAAAGATTGTGGAGTCGACGTTTATGCTTCTGTTTTTAGTTCGGTGCAATGGAAAAACAATTGCATGAAATGAAAGAAGAATTAGCTTTGAAGGATGAACAGTTGAAAGCTGGAGCAACTGAAAATAGTAAGCGAAATGAAATAATGAACCAATGGAGATTTGCTGTTGATGAGATGGAAGCCGTACATATGGAAATACAGATGTTGGAAAAGCAGGTAGTTTTCTCTTTTTAATTTTCGATCCAGCACTAAATCCTAATAGCTTTTTGGGCACATTTTTTATCAACTCTAATAAATGTACTGGTAAGCGGAGTTTTTTTTGTAAATCAATTTTCAGGAATGTTACTGGAAGGGAATATTGTTTAATGTTCTTCTGGGTGGTAGATGAAACGACAGCGACACTCTTTATCATGGCAAAATTGTTTCCATCAATTCCACTGATGTTTTAGCACATTTTCAGTTAAATAGTGAAAAAGCAGCAATGGAATCAAAGTGGGCCGAAGTGCGAACAATCTTGCTAGGACGGGAAGGAGATATATCTCAGAAAACCTCAAGTGTAGAATCGGTTGGTAGTGGTGAGCAAAGTACCTTTAATCAATTAAGGCAAATGATGGAGACAGCTAACGACTTGAAAAATACTGTCAATGAACAAGCCGAAAAGATTGAACGTTACAAGGTCGACGATGTGGATTATTTTTTGATAAGGAACAGTACAGTTTAAATTTATGTACACGAGACATGCACATATAGCCTAGAAGTTACAGAAAGAAGCAAGTAAGGTTCTGCGGATTCTAAAAGACAGTTGGCATAATTACAGTAATAATAATTTAAGATGACATAATCCATCAGTATCGAAAGAGCATTTTTGTGGTAATTGTGGAAATGGTTTTATTAATTCTTAATTCAACACTTCAGTATGAGTTAACAATGTACTTTAGGCAGAAAGACGGGCACTTAAAGGAGCTATTCGACAGTTGCAAGCTGATAAAAAGGCTTTGATAGCATCTCCTGTAATGAAAGCAAACAATGAAAAGCAGCATTTGAGTCAATGTGAAACGCAAGTGATTGGTTTACAAAGGCAACGAGATTTTATGGATCATGAAATGACACTTCTCTGTAATTTGAATAACACAAAAGACGTTCTGATCCAGTCACTAGAAGCCAAACTTGAGACCCTGTGTTCTAAAAAAACCGAATTATTTTCAATATCTGAAGGTGACAAAGAAAAGGTTTTTCCTTTTAATGTTTCTTTTTTCCTATATTTATGATTATTATCATGCAATATTTAAGTCGATGATTTAGAAGTTATATGATCTGAGGAACTTATCAAACTTTTCATTGGCATTACTTTTCCATTTATAACATATTTCAACTGAAAAAGGATATGCCTCAATCATTTTCAGAACAAAAAAAATCACATTGAGCAGCTGCAAAAGCAGGTCCAGGCTATAGAGCAGGAAAAATCCGAAATTTTGAGTCTGCTGGAGAAAAGTAATACTGAACTACAAGAAGTACAAATGCATGCACAACAATTGCAAATTGAATATGATCGACTTCAATCACAGCTTTCTTTAAAAGGAAAGTTAGAAAGCATGCCTTCATATGTTCATCATTATGCGCAGACAGAACAGCCACAACGACAAATGGAAATTGTCAACGATGTATCGGGAGATATGTCAATAAGTGCAGAATTGGCGGATAACGAAGCTGATCAAAGTGTGAATGTAGAGATGAGGGCACAAGTGGAGAGACTAATTGTAGCTCTGCAGCAAAAAGACATCGAACTACAAAAAGTTTTGCTGGATAATGAAGGACTGAAAATGAAGTTTGCTTTTTTATAAGTATTCCTTAGTTAGCTTACTTCTTTTCTGTTCAATGTTGGTTTTGAATCAATTAAATTTATAAATAGTAGCTTCCAGTACAGCAGCTTATCGTGTTTTCTACTATGTTTCTGTTTTGATCTGCCGTTGATTCATTCCTATTATTCCTATGAATAATAATTATAATTTACTTAGAAGCTGTTAGTACCATCATCTTTTTTTGTAGCTTTTAGGTTGAAAAGTAGTTAGCTCTTTCTTCTTTGTAGCGGTATCATTGAATGTTCCCCAACAACATATGGATTATGTTAATTTTGTGTCCCACTGCTCGTTTTCCAAGGATTGTATGAAAATTCTTAGTATAACTTTTACCAAGTAATCAATCTTTCTCTTATAAGTAGTGAATCTTTTTTTGTAAGTAATTGATCATTTATAAATTATGACTCCCTTTACAAACTTCTTTTTAGTGAGTTATTCTGTTATTTTACTATCAATATCACTTAATTAATAAAACTTAATATAATTTAACAGATGCGTAGAATCGACTGCAGCGTTGGATTTGTTAAGTGGTGAATTAGAACGTCGAAGTCAAGAGAAGGATGATATCATCGAAATGCTGCAGTCGCAACATACTTACTTAACACAAACTGTGTTGCAAAATGAAAAAAATGCGAAGCAATTCTCAACAATATCAGCAGCATCACAAACCTTCAATACGGATATTGAGCCTAAACGTACGATGCAAGATGCATCTACAGTTATGGAGGAAGGTTTGAATTTTCAATTTGGTTAAGCTTATTATTATTATAGCACAAGAAGCATTTCAGGGATAATAGTTCCGAAGGTGCCAGTTTATTTCAAGAAGAGGAAAAATACTCAAGCTGGAGTTTTATAACGATAATTTCAAATAAAATAAATTGTATCCACTGATAATTCAAAATATTAATGAATCTATGTTAATCTCCTGATTCACAGAACTGTTAATAAATTTATTATTGGGTGCCATTGATAACCTTATTAATTTATTTTGTTTTGCTTAAACCTAAATGGGGACCTTTTCACATTGTGTGGCATAAAAATATGAATTTCAGTTGTTCCACTTAAGTATTTCTGATTTTTTTTTTCTTTTTAGATAAAAAGGACGGTCTAACTCAAGTTGTTCAGTGTTGCGAGGCAGAAACAGTGACCGATTTTCATTTTTCTGAGATTAAAGAAACAAGACAAGAGCAGTTTTCGGAGGCTCGTCTTTTCCACTGTTTCATTCTTTTCTCTAAGCGCGAAAATTGAATATCAATTATCGGCTATTCAGCAGTATTGGTTGGGAAATACTGAGCTTTTAGTAAAATCTTTAAAGATTTATCTGTAGAAAAATTTATTTTACCGTTGTAGATCGACTAAGCTAATTTAACAAGCAGCTGAATTTTGGAAGTCTTAATTTTTTACGAGAATATGATTTTTATTTCCTTATTCTTTTTTTTTAAACTTTTATCAGTACTATCTGATCATACGAAGTTTAGTGTTAACAACGGAACTGTAGGAGTAGTTAAGAGCTAATAAAAAATGGCATAAAAATGGGATTTTCAACATCCTCTCGCTATTTTTGATATCAGATTCAAATTCTTGTCTTTTTTAGTCACTACGTGATGATTATGTTGGGGAATCAGAAAACTTCCAGTCGCCCCAATGCACGAAGAAATCAAGTCAATTGCAGGATAGTTTGGCAGACGACATGAAACAGTTAATGATTCTGAATGCGGAGTTGGAAACTGCTGTTGAGGTCCTTAAGGGTGAAATCTGGACTTTAAATGAGCAACTCAAAGTGGTAAATTTTTTGCCATAGGAAAAATTTTGTCATGAATTAGTGCGTAGTACTTGGCTAAGGATTTCATTATTAGATTGATTTTACATTTAAAATAGTTTTAAAAAAATTGAGTCTGCAGCTCAGCATTAGTTCATTTTAGCTCTTATTTTCAAAAAATTTTAATTCATATTCAACAGTAATATTTTCAAGTCATTGACTGATCGAGAAGACCTGTCGGACAAACTATGTGAGCTGTCACAACGTCACGAAGAAGAAATTGAACGTGCTCGTGAACGAGAACGTGACTTAGAGGAGCAAAAAGATATGGCCGAAAGGAGCCAGCGGCAGGTAAGGAATTATCAATTGAGTTGCCACTTTCTTGGATTTTGAAGTCGTCTTAATTTCAGGCAGCTTTGGCTGAAAATGAAAGCAATCGTCGTCTAGTTGAATGGCAAGAAAAGAGTGCACAGATGGAAAGCAGTCGCATTGAACTTGAGAATGCTTATGCGCAGCTATCGGAATATTATCAGCAATTACAACAAGCTTATAATGTTTTGTATACCCGCGTTAATGCATTCAAAGTGGATAGCAATACACAGACAATAACTGACAGCAACGCATTCAGAACTGCTGAAGTGAATTCAAAGATATATTCTAAAATTTTCTTTGCGTGGTAACCCGTTGTCACTAAACCCTTTTCACTTGCTTTTAATAGATTTTGAATAAAATAATAATTGAAAGATACGATAAAAATTTCATTGAAAATGTGAGCATAGTTGATTTTGTTTACATTTTTTTAGCAGTGATCTTTCTTTTGTTGAGCTGAAATATTTAAGGAAATTGCTGAGAAGATCGAACATTTAAAAGGCGAACTTAAGCAACGAAAAGACGAGTTAGATGTGCGAGCGGTAGAACTGCAGCATGTTCGGAATTTACTTCGAGAGCATCTTTGTGCAGCTTTAAAAAATGTCAGAGATTTGCGAGAAATGAATTTGAAATTGTTGAAGGTACTGGTTTTAAGAAAACTGAATGGCATTTTATTTAAAACATGTTTTGCAGCATAACATTTATTTCACTGTTCCATTTTCTTTGAGTTTATCGTTTTCCTATTGGGCTATCTTTGATTTCTCGGTTTTTCGAATTTTTTAAATTCGTCAAAACATATGATGCATTTTTCGAAGGATTTGATTATGGAAACGATGCGGATATTTCGACTTCAGCTGCAGGAGGCTTCGGGAGGAATTCGTTCAGGTATTGAGAGAGCCGTTGTCCATTGGCTTAAGGAGAAAAAGCTGAAAGATATGGAAATCAGCACAGCAGTCCAACAGCTTATGAGTGGCGTACTGACAGTAAGTTGCTGGATATCAAAATTGCCTTTTTCATTGTCATTGTTTCTGTTTTATCTTGCTCGCTATTGTTCCGTACTTGATATGGACAGATTAGGCTTTTGAAGATAAGAAAGAAGACAGTAAGAGTTTCATTTAATCTAAGTTTCTGTAAATCACTGCATTAAGCAAATGTTTAATTATAGACTTATTCCTTTTCGTCTGTCGTGCAGTTCTTTACGATAAGGAAATATTATTCACCTGCATCTCAAACAGTATTCGTTTTTCAGGGAAACATCTTTTCTCAAGATTCATCGCTGTCAGTTATTGTTAAGGCTGTCAATCAAAAATTTTTAGAGAGAGAGTATGAAAATATTGCTTTGAAAAATAATTTGTGTGACGAAAGGAAAGATAAAGCAACTCTAAAAATGAAGATACAACAGGTGTTTTTCTGGATTCTTCCCTCCAATCAATCTCAAAAATTTTAATTTAGATAAACTTTGGTTAATTCTAAAATACTCATCACTATGAGAAATAATATACAGAATATATTCCTTGTGAGAAGTAATCTATACGATATATATAAAATTCGATCATTCCTCTGAGCAGAAAACTTTATCGTTAATTCCCGGTAGAATGAAGTTTAAGATATCCATTGTTTCAGGGTATCGCTGAAAAAGAAGAGGAATTGAAGCTAAAAATTAAGGAATTGGAAGATTTGCTTCAAATAACGCAGCTTTCATTAACTGAACATATTACTAAGTGTCAGCAACTGCAAGCTAAACTTGACGCGGTAAATTTCCCCATATTTACTTTTTCCGAAGAGCATATTTACTTTTCTATCTAGTTTTTGCGGAACTCTTCTATAAATTTCTATAAAATTAGTAAATTCGAGCTAGTTGCACTAATTTGACTATAAAAATATTATTTTCTAGCAGAATCGTATTACTATCTTTCAGATTGGCTCAGCAACAGATCAAAGTAGTTCAGCAGGTTACCCTTTTTATTTATGAGTTTTTACAGTGAATTTATTAGGTTTTAATCTGTCCTTTCATTCGTCTGTAAATCAAAGTGGGCGTCTACTAAACTTCATGGTCATGATTTTTGCTGTCAATTTCTAATTCCGACATTTTCCTAAACTAACAACTTTCTTGCTGCAGCTTTTGAAGTCCATGATCAATTTTTTAGAGACGGATAAAATTATTAGTGATTATAACTTGTAATAACAATATCGTGTACTATTACAAATACACATCTAATTAAATACGAACGTCGCTAGATAAGTTCGTTGGTATTTCCTGTTTACAATGAAGTAAATGGTTACCTTCTCTTCTGGTAGGTTTACATCTTCAATATGAAAGCGCGGATAACTTCAGTATGATGTTAGCATCGCACCTCATCCCGTCTCCACGAAAAGGTCCTAATTGATATTGCAGCAGCAAAATGTGGCACCGGTGGTGGTGATCCATGGAACTGCTCCACACCATGTACGATTTGTCGTGAGCTAAAGCAAACCAAGCAGCCAGCTGCAACACCGCAACTACAGTTAGCCATTTTAGCGGCCCGTCTGACGACCAAAATAGCCGACAATGATGCTCTATTCCGATGCAATACCGAACTGGCCCAAACAAACCTGAGACTGCAAAATGAAGTGGACGAGTTGAGGGATCAGGTTGAGAGGCACGTCGCATCTTCCAGCAACAGTCGTTTCCCAATCGTTAGCCAGCATCTGGAAAATATTCCGAAGGAGTTCTCGAGTCAGTCATTCGAACAGGAAACAATGGAGTCAGAAGGAGGGAAATGGGCGGCATGGGAAGTAGAAGATTCAAATGAAAAGTTAGCTAGCAGTCGGAACTCACAAGATCCTTATCAACAACTGTCGCTCAGTCAGCAGGTTATTGGATCTGATGCAAATGAGGTCCCGGTTCGCAAAATAAGCGATGAACTGAAATCTCGAGAACGAAGTGTAGAAAGCTTGCAAAAGAAATTGAATGCAGCACATGAACACATCAGGGAGCTTGAAGAGAAAAATGAAAAAATGAAAAGTAACATTGAAAAGTTAGAACAGCGTTTGGAAGTTTCAGAGGAATACTGCGTGAAACTTGGAAATAAAGTCGAGCAACTGGAAACTGAGCTGGAAAAAAGGAATTTTGAAGATGGCGAACACCAGCAAAAATTAGATCACATGCTTGAAGCTAGAAACTTAGAAGTAAATCCAGCTGTTAGCAAAGAATTATTACTTCTGAAAAGCCAAAATAAACAACTGGAGGATTTGGTGGAGGATCTTAATCAGGAGCTGGAACGAGTGAAGGTAGAATTACAGTATGCGAAGGTGCTAGGTGAAAATGAACAAGTACATGACGAAATGTTTCAAGCAGGACTGACCGGCGAACTGGCGAAACAAAATAGGGAAAAAAGATTAGGAAATGATGAATATGAAGCAGAGGAATCAGAAGCTGATGGACTTTTGGATATATCGAAACAACTTCAGACTTCGCTTGGCGAGCAAATTCAGAATACTCTTCAAAATGAAATTCACTTTTCTGTTTCGGGGCAAATCCAAGAAGTGGAACTTTGGAATGAAAATGAGAGCCTTCTAACAGTACATGAAAAAGAGTCTGATGTAATCAGGGAAGGTGTAGTGTCACAGAAGATGGAAGAACAACGAAAGGAAATTCAGACAAAAAAGCTTCAGAAAAAAAATAGGTCTGCCGATCATCAATGGAAATTACAACAACCACCGATTGAAGGCCCGGCAGAAGACTACTGTGTGACAATGGAAGTGCACACGGAACAAGAGCTCAGAGATCAGAAAAAAAAATACAAATACGCGTTGAGTACAGAAAATAGGTTGCCGGAAAAGCTGAAAAATGAAGAGATGAAAAAGATGCAGGGAGAAGTTGCGCTACTTAAGCAGCAAAATGAAACTTTAGTTGCACAGTTAGCAGAAAAAGAATCTTTTATGGAAGAAGAAGAAGCAAGATTAAAAGCTGAGGTGGTTCATTTAGAACATCAATTAGCAAGTCGAGAAAATATATTAGGGGATTTGAAGACAGAATTAATGCACACACAAGAAGAGAATTTCTTTATCCGACGACAGTTAGATAATTATAATATGCAGATGAATGAGCTGCGAAAAGTAAGTCCCGAATTAATCGTGCAAGGGGATGAAGCTGGCCAGGATCTCCATCAACAGCTGCTTGATGCCCAAAGTAAAATAGCGAAACTGAAACACAGTTTGGATAAGGTGGCAGAACAGAATGAATTGTTGAAAGATGGCGAACAGAAACTAATGGATGGTCTAATGATTTCTAACAAAAAACTTGCCAAAATAGAATCTGAGAATGAAAACTTGAGGTCAGAAATCGTCAATCTGAAAACTTTATTGCGGAAAGCTGAAGAAATAACCAAAAAAAAGGATCATCCAAAAAAGATAGTGATGGAAAAAGCGAATGCAAAGGTCGAGATGCATGGCAAGGAAGGATTAAGGTGAGCTTATTAATGTGTTTTATGTGATTCATTATGTGTTACTATAAATTCTGTAAACACTTTAATCCTTAAGTAGGAAAGTTCCTGTTGTGTATCTTCTTTTACTGACGTGTAAGGTCTCAGCCGTAGGCAGTTTGATGTTAGATTCTCATTTAAAAGCTATTTATTGCAATAATTGATTAGGATAGTATCATTAAAATTTCAAATTGCAGTTCGATAGCTGTTCTTTCAAACCCTATGGGCTCCAAAGATTACCTTCAGATGCAAAAGGTTTGAAATTTAACTTCATTAGTTTGATTATTTCTTAGTGATTAATTAAACGGTTTTTTTGTCACATTGCAAATTTTGCTTTGGATTGAAAAAAAAAAGAAAAAAAAATGAAATTCAAAAAAGTAGTGCGCGATAAAGGGTGAGTGGAGAGGCGAGGTAAAGTGATAGAAAGAAATTAGTGCTCTGAAGGTGATTTTATCTGATTATTCTTCGGCAAGCTTAATGTTGGCGTTTTACAATTTATTATTCCATTTTGATTTTAATTTATTTCTCAGATCTCCTCAACCCACATATATGATTGGATCTTTATAATATTAAAATAACTTTACTGTCCTTGATATTAAATTCTGTTTCTGAAAGTCTAAAAAATGTTTGAAGACTTTTCTAAAGTATTTTGATATTAAATTCTCCAAAATAATTTATGGCAGTTTGAAATGGTCCAAATTTTTATAGTGAGTTAAGTTTCAATTTTTGAGGTAAAACCATTTTTCCTCTCAAAATACATTTTTACATGACTCTATTTCTTGTAGGAAAAGATAGAGCTTCTCTCTGCGGTGCGGACAAAGGCAGAATCCCATGTTGCTTGTTCATCTTCTGATGTTAACCTCCAAAAACCGAACGAAATTAAAAACATTTCAAATATTGAATCATCTGAGGAAAGGATTTTTGGTGGTGGTAGTGTCAGTATTTCTACGCTTTCTTTTGGTTCCAGCAACTTCAAAAATTTTGTGCATAAAACGAATTCATATTATTAAGAAAGTTTTCATTTGAGATTTTGTGAGTTTAGCAAAACTACAATGAAACATCTCCGTTTCTTAACAAATTATTACGAAAAACACTGCTTTTTTATCGTAAACTACTGCCTAAATTTGATACTTTTTCATAAATTGAAATCATTTCAGTTTTTGGAATCAGCATTGCAAGGAACGGTTTACTATTTTCAACAGATGGTTAGTGTTTATGTCATCTTGTGTTTTTACAAAAAACATTTTCCTGTTACCGGGTTAAAAATTTTAAAATTTATTGATTCTCAAGAAATGAAAGCAATGTGGTTCATTAGATGATCACTTTTGCTTAGTTTGACGACGCGTGCAAGTCCATTGGAATTATTTTTTTTTTTCTTCGTAACAGTGGGATACATAGGATGACGGTGAAGTGAAACAAGGAAAAATTTTTTAATTTCATGTTAGGGATTTTGGATTTTTATGGATTTAAAATGCAGTTCCAGTTCACTGCTTTGATTTCTGAATTATGCCAGTTTCTCCACCGACTTTTTCAGAATGATGATAAAATACGGCGGCGAAAAGGAGGTGGTGGATTTCGGGGTACTGAGAAGCTGTAATTTAATAAAAATAAGTGGTGGCTTGCCTTCAGGACTTTCTTGTTTCTCTATAACGCATTGTTCATATTACTTATTTTTTGGATCAGATTAGACTATTTTCTGTACGGTACTTGTTTTATTTTTCAAAATTCTATTAATTTAATTTGCGTGGCATTATTTCAACGTTTATTCGGGTTTTTGGAGGTTTTTTTG
>PQVD01000563.1:121543-148384 GCA_003012265.1 Setaria equina | reverse complement strand
CCTTTGTTTCAACTTCATCTTTTGTTTCGCTCCAAAAATTTGCACTCTTTCATAGGTTAATAATTGGAATATTCAAATGGAACAGCTTAGTTAAAAATTGAATCTTCTCAATAAACACAAACTTATAATTTTAAGACGACCTCGCGCCGAAATTTCCAATACTTGTAATGGCAGAATGGCAGAAAACGACCCCTCCTTGTTCCTGACAATGTTCCCAAGATTGTTAATAGCATAAAATGAACAAAGCCAGTCACCTCATCAAACAATTTTAGCAGTAATTTTGTATTACAGAAGAAAAAATTTTTCTGTGTCCCAACAATTTGCTTGACCGTCTGCCATTAGATTAACAATCTACCCGTCCAAGATTGCACCACCGTATTCTCTAAGAATTTCCCGCGGAGAAACCACTCTCACCATCACAATGAAGTCACTAAATCCGAAACATTCAAGTTATGCGAACAATCTGAAATTATTTCAAATAACAATGAGTCATTCACTGAACAGTTGAGACATATCCGATTTTTGTGAAGCCCAGGAAGAAAATTCAATCCCAAAATTCATAAATCCCATAAAATCGGATAGAAAAACCAGTTAGGAATTAGAAATAAGTCTTGCCCGATCGCTTTATTGCACAACCATCGTTGAAAGTAAACCCAGAACCAAAAAAAAAATTGATCCAAGTTTTTTTCCCCAATGACAGATTTATCGTAAGAAAAATGATAAGTACTGAAAATACATTTTTTTTCTTAAATCTTTTAATAATTTTCGTATGTGATTAAGTGGTTGGACATGTCCCAGACAGATAAGGCAATATGAGAATGGACGATTATCTTGTAGAAACGTGTAAAATAAGCCGAACTTTTTATATACTCTTCCCCTTGCTTTCTAGTCTTTCCGTTCTCATTGATGTTTCCTTCGAATCATTATTTCGTACCACAGAATGTTAGCAGTTTCTTTGCTACAAGTAGATATTGCATCACCACTTAGGCAACATACCATTTCCTTCACAAGATGGTTTTCTTATGCTTACTGCAATTCTGAGTAAAAACTACAATAGATGAGTTCAGTTATTTGCACTGTTTCTTCATCATAGATGAACTACGCAACCCGAGAATTTCAAACTTGCTAAACACATTAAGATACAACACAGTGCGGTCCCCTTCCTTTAATTATTTATTACAACTTCAAATAAGCGCCGTCATGAGAATGGAATGAAAATCGTGTAAGCGTGTCGAGCATAGTAACACTGCTTTGTCAGGGCAGCAGTACTTTTTCCTTCTCTTTCTAGATGATGAAGTGTCTATACCGAAAAACGTTAACACTAATATTTAAGTGTATATATAACAAAAAATTTAATAATGGACCTGAATTACTTTCAACAAAGCAGACGAATGGCATGCAACATCAGAGTTTACAAGATAAACAGTAAGAGATGAAAAAAGAGAAACGAAATAAAAGAATGCAAAATAATGAAAAATAAAAATTATTAAAGACTAATAAATTGGGAAAAACTATAAAGTGAATAAATAGAACGGCTTTAAACGAAACATTTCATTGCTATAAAGCAGCCATTATTATGTTTTTGTCATAGATTTTAAAAAATCCAAAATGCCTACGTTGTACCAAATTAACTCCCGTTTACAAGATTTTTTTATGAATAATGTTAGTTTATGGGTTTCTAATCAGCAATATGAAAGACATAACTTCATGATTTAGAAGCATATACTTCCAGCTTATAGATAAATGGTTCAAAGGATTAGAAATTCCACTTGAAATACAGATACTGTTATTTTCTCAAATTCAATTTTAAAAAGATTTCACTTGCAAATAGCTCCTCAAAGGTTTCTGCATCACCTGCACATTTATAAGAGTCAAAAAATTCAGTAGCTAACCTTATTAAATGTCAAAAACTTGATTCTTTTAATCAAGAGGTGATAGAACAAAAAAAAGAAAAAAAAATGAAATAATAAAATAAAATCACATGCAGTCAAAAAGTAGACTGTGAAAAGATTTTGAGTGAACAGAACAGAGCCTAACTACATTTGAATGTAAGATGAAGGTAAAACAGGGAACGATTACTAAGTAAGAAACTTCGACGCAAAATAAGAATTAAAATTAAAACTGGATCGGAATTATACAATGTTTGGCTTCTCACCACGTGCAAATATCGCATCTCGTCCAACCTGCACTACCGCTGGATAATTCTGCGCATGCTTTGAACTAAGACTGACAGTATAGACTGCACGTTGGTAACGATTACGGAAAATACCATCGTAAATTAAACCATCATCCCATTTCACCTTGATCTTTAAATATTTAACAATAGAGATAAATAAACAAACGGCAATCAGTTGAGAATTCCTGATAAGTGTCACGACTGCAGATATTCTTTTGAATCTAATCTTGGTTCAGTTTTTTTCTTGAATTATAATATAGCCGTTGCTCTGTTGGAGTATTAGATACTTTAACAACTACTGAGGCTCCGAAAAAAAAATTTCTAGTCAATGAAAATCTAATTGTCATTTCAATTTGCTGTCTGTCAAAAGACAATGTCATATGAAAGGAAGTAAGCCAATTATCTTATTTCATCAGTAAAAAAAATGCGCTACTATATCACTGTGCTATTTCTTATTGCAACTAACCCCAAGATAAGAAAACCATTTTCGAAAACTTTCATCTACACATGTTCTTCAAACACTATAAAAATGATTAACCTTAGCACCCGGTACATGCCATCCTTTACAGCTAAGTCGTGAGCATTCACATTCAATTATATCTTCTGACGGTAAATCATCACTCCAGTTACGATCCATGAAATTTACCGTACAGCAATCATGATATTCAATATTTGAAACTGTTCCTTTGAGTAGACGACCACAGTCATTCGGACAAACACGAACATTATCACCAACGGATACAGCTGTTGTATTCACTTCCCCTATTAATTTTTGATTTTAATTAAACACCTTCCAGTGTATTTCAAATATATGCTAAGCACATGCCTTTAAATCATAATTATTTGAAAATCGAATTTTAAGAATCAAAAACTAACCATCGTTATGTTCAGGACAGACAGCAACTGTAAGGTCTGGCCAGTTACGAAATTCGAAGGATACTCCAGCTAAACGACCACATGTTGCATGAAAGAGCGTATCATCACATGAAAGGCATTTCAGCAAACCTATAATATCCATTTTTTACTACTTTCAATGCTTTATCACTGAAATCTCGGATTTCGTATAAAATAACCTATTAAATACCCACCTTCACGTGAATGCAGGCAGAACTCGCATTCAAATTTTCCTCGTTCATAGTTCTCACCGAAGGCCCCTATATATTCCTTGTTCATAAGATCTGGATATTTGTTCGGTGCGCAAAACTTTGGTGGTGGCAAGGTATATGCTGACGTTAATTTTTCTGGATCCAAAAAAACTGTACGACGATTTAACAAAGCACAAATTACGTGAACAAAATCTCCTTCGCTCTGAAAATTATGAAGTAATGAATCAAACATGATCTGAATCACACGATAACATAAATCATACGATATTTAAATGAAATTTCTCTTTAAGAATACATAAACTCAAAAATGAAAATCATTAGTGTTTTTAGGGCAAACATTTTCAGAGGGTATGAGCGCGCCGCCACGTAGTTCACATAAATGACAGCTCGCTGAACGTAACGCTAGGTCATCTCGCTGCCTACATCGTACACATTTCCACTGAGTTATGTCTGGAAAAGGGATTCAATTATTTACAAGAAGAAAAGAGAATGACGGCAGTACATCATTAGTATACAAATATTACCGTGGAAGTTAAATTCTCCAATTCAAAATCTAACCATTAGGGATATTTCCGACGGGATAGCAGCCTTCGTGCACAACCACAAAGCAGTTTGCACATTTGAACAGTCGATCTTCACAAGCAGCATCATCTTCTTTTATATTGTATGTTTCCGGATTTGTCTTCGCATAATATGCACGCTTTACAAGACGCTGTGATCTAAATATACTTAACAAACGTTAAGACTCAAAATTAAAGATCATTCATGTACATAAAATTAAAAAAATGTAGCATTCTACTGGATTCTTAAAGAGAGACAACTAACGTTAGCGGCAAGTTCTTCTTCTTTTCCATCAGTGGTTTTGGTACAAAATACTGACATATGGCGCAGTGCGGTGTTTCATAAGCGTGACGTATATTGAATTCCTTTTCAGCATACAGACTTCCAGGCAGATTCGACCATAAATCACGAACCTAAAAAGAGGGCTTCCAGAAAAAGTATAAGAACCAGTAAAATGTGAATATCTTTGAATAATTAGAAGAAATTACACAAAGGAAAAGTACTGAAAGCTATTCTACTGCAAAATAAGATAAAAAGCATGGAGATATTTATTTTTTTTACTCTTTCATTTTCTTTTTTTTCTTTTTTTTTTTTGCATTAAATCGACATTACATTAGTTGAATGAAATCAAGCATACTTCATATTAGGAATTACCTCCTTTTTCCATTTAGTATTTACAATCATATTTGAAGCCACAGCTGATAGATCATGCTCGAAACTATTCATGTCACCATCAAGTCCTCAAATATTTTTGTCAAATTTATCCCAAAAACAAAAAGTTTTATAATGCCAGAAGAGAAAATAAAACGTCAAACAAACTGCAGTCATACCAGAACTTTCTGTATCGGTATCATCTTCAACATGTGGTCCACGTGCACCACCACTTTTTTGAGTTTTTCGACGTTTCTTCTTCTCCACTGCTTTTTCATCATATACTGGTTGACGTTTTGAGGACGTTATTCTTTCTGACCCAACAAAATTATTTAAGCTTAGTTAATATATAAAAATTTAATTGAACTATCTCGGCACAAAAGCTACCTCAAAGATCTGAATTATATTTGCGAGGAATGCACCGAGAAGTCATTCTTTTTCAAAGGATTGGAAACTATAGATTTGTCAAAAATAAAATACTTTTATCTTTGACAACTCGCTCGCCATACCAGTACTGGTACCACTCATCGTATTCAGCAGCTCGATATGCTTTCATAAATGGTCGCATGTCAATTTCAACACTGTCTGACCGACAACCACATACCAAAGCATTCTTGCCTTAAGCAACCAACAAATCTGATTGAGTATAACGAATTTAAAGTTTTCGTTATTTTTGGTAATCAAAACAAATGATAAAATTCTAATGAAAAATTAAAATCCCATGCAGGTTTTAAAAATTTACCAAAATCGATCCATCTATCAGAAGCAAAATTGGTTGACTCGGCACAGTTGTATCCAATATTGAAACCCATATGATATCCCTATAACAGTCAAATTAGAACCATTCGACACTGGAAAAACTGAATTCATAACTTCTTTTTAATCATGAGGTTCTTCAACCAATTCAAAGAAAAAGGAAGAGAAAAGCGATCATACAGAGTGGCAAAATGTTTTTATAATGTCCCTTTTCCTGTTAAGAATTTCAGGACCTAAAGAACTTGTACTTACTCGCGGAAATGTGATTATGAACTCATTTGCATACTGAATCATCGTTCCATAGCCAATGTTATTTTTTCGCAGTACTTGTGGAGAGATCATAAATGTCTTGTGGCGTAAAAATGATTTGCATGTTTTCGCTGCAGATGGGAAGCACTGTGCAGCAAAACGTTCAAAACGATTCAATGAATCCGTAGCTATAGCATACCAGAACTGAAAAAATTGCAACTAAAATTTATGAAACAGCATATTGATGATATCTCATAATTTATTTTTTTTCACACATAATACCTCCCCGATAAGACTTGAGGTTGGTCTCCATGATCATGGGTAAGGTTTCCTTTTTTTTTATGTCTTAAAGCTAAAACTACCTGACCTAATTAATTTAACTGCAGGGCCAACAATGCTCAGCTGAGATAAATCTCTGAAAAGATATAATCACTACAAAACCTTTATTGGGAATTGAACAGATGAGAGACTATAATAAGGGTAAACGATAATAAATTGCACGAGCGACAAGCAGTTATGGTCTACAGTAGCCCTGAAGTTACTGAACTAAAGGAAAATACTCATGTAAAGGTGGGATCAATAGACGAATTTTAACAGGGGAAATGAAAATTAAAGTGTGAAGAGATAGACAGTGATAGTATCATGAGTGAAGCTAACGGTAAATGACCTTTGGTTTTCCAAAATGAACATAATTGATGGAATAAAGATCCATATCTTCCGGATGCCATGGGAATGTTGTTTTCCACATACCGAAATATAAATAAACTGTATTCACTCCTTTAATTTTCACCTAAAAGCACAGAAATTATTGGTGACTTTAGAAAAAAAGATATTAGAGGATCGCAAGACAACAAAAAAAAAAAAGGAAATTTCTAATTTAAGAAAAAAAAGAAAACGGTCAAAAATGCAGACCCCCATTCAAAATTTCAACAACTCACACTGATTGGGTGACTGCTTTTGTATGATTCCGACAAGTTGCACATCTGCTCAGCATTCCGGAAATAATGCTTAACAACTGAATTAATAAAGGGACGTTCCCTGGCAAAATGCCAGCTAGCTGTGACTATAATGATCAAAAAATCACAAAACTATCATGTTTTGAGAAAAACAAAACAAATACTTACTCCACTCTCATCCAGCATATCAAGGACGGTGCCTAAACGATTCATATTGAATTCTGCGAGGTCTTCGTCACATATTGTTCCCGGTGAATCGGCTCCATAAACTGGTTCACCTTGCAGCACATGTTTCCAGTAATACCTTAACTGGTCCAAAATTTGACTCCCAGCAAATTTAATTTAAAATGACGAAGTGTTGGAATATATGAATGGATTGTTTTCGAGTTAAATTTTTGTTTTCTTCATGAAACTTTTAGTTGATATAAACGTGTTGAAGAAGCCCCATAACTTTCTACATTTCAAATTTAATAATTAAGAACAGATGAATTCACCAAGGATGAACATAAACTTACTTTTCAATCTCTTGCGGTGATAAGTTACCCTTTGGAAAAGGTGATTTTTTTGCGAGTGCACGAAATTCTCGTACGGTGATTGATCTTCGATACAGTCTATTCGTTTTTGTGTACACTCCAGCATTCCCTTCTATTTTTTCCTTGACTGGTCTAAAATTTCAAATTTGGATCAATGGATTTTTCCTCAGCACTTTTGCTTAAAGAGACTGAAACGTCATAGATCGAAAAGAATACTTACTGATCTATGACATAATTATCAACATCCGAATAGTCGCCCGATTTCCTTGCTTGAAATTCCGGTGGAGGAACAATCTGGAAAATATATAATAAAAAGGTAAGATATGAGATTAGATTATGATCTCGAGATATTGGCCAGATTTCACTAAGTGAACGGTGCGCATCTCAACGTCGATTAAATAAGAGCAATGGCTCTTGCTGGATGCTTTAATAAATATCTTCCTCAGCAATACAGCAAAGCGTCAGCTCGTAGAGATATTGATGAAGACACAAACGGTTATGATCACAATATGGAAAACTTCGATGCTTGTAGAACATCACATACCCCCTCTATCACATTAAGTCATTTTTGCCGGGAGTGTCCACACGTGCAGACACGCACATACACGTGCATGAATGCATATGCATGCACTTGCACCATACACACACATACATACACAATCGGACGGACGGTAGCGATCGGGACAGCCGATGGCTCTCACCTTCCGAAACAATTCTCTCCTCTCTACTGTACCGCATATACACCCCTTCTTTACTGCTCTACGTTTTTCGTTTTTGTGAAATTCCTCAAATCGTAGCATGCTAAGTGTCATGGAGTAGCAGATAAACTTTGCGAAGAAAACGGAGAAGGAGACGACTCTCTCTGCAAGAATCACATAAACCGACAAAACATCATTGGTCTGGGCAGAAGAAGCATTTAAGGATGGAGAAAGAAGCAGAGAAATCCGATATCGTTCAGTGTAAGCATTTCCTTATTGTGTGATACATGCTGCTAGTAGTGTTCTGAGAGATAAACACTAATGAATTAAAAATGTCATAGGTCACAGATGAGGATTTCACTTCACTCTACAGAATATTAACTGATTCATTTTAATACTTATTGCTAAGGTATTAAAAATTTCTGCAGTCAGCAAATTCTTCATTGTTGAGTTGTGAAACGATAATGAAAAGAAGCAATTTCTACCTATAAAAGCAATTAATCAGTGTCTATTTTGAAGACAACAAATATTACATCTACATTTCATTTTTGTGCATATATGACCAAATAATTTTTCTGATATTTTTCTTCAGGTATTTGGAAAGCTGAGATGCTGTAGGATAAGAAGTCTAAACATGACAGCAAATTGATTCTCTGTCAAATTTTAACCACAAAAGCACCACGCCTTCTTTCAATCCAAATTAGGTTACTTGCAGATAAAAAAAAGGTCTGATTATCCCTTATCTCTCAGGATACTTCTGTATTTAAAATATTCTTCAGGTTTTTCAAACACTCAGTGATGAAAGGAGTTTCATCGTTCGGTTGCTGCCGCTGCTGCTCTTATTGTAGTTAGTGGTGGTGGTGTTGGATCGATAATAGAACGATAAGGCACGCGTGTGTGTATACACAGAATTGACGAAGCACCTACTTACACTGCTCAGAAATCGTCAACCTGCGCTGTGGTGTCCTCGATATGGAGAGCAGAAGTGAGAACATCCTCCTTCCGTCGGTATTTTAGTAAGATTTCCTTACAAAGTAAAGTTTTTAAGAGTATCAAATCTCATATGTTCCAGCAGGAAAGTGCTGATACAATGTCCCAAAAGGCAAATCAATTCGGTAGAGAAGATATAGATACTAGGATGCCAATTCTTCCTGAGATATCATAGGTGACAAGATGAAGTTAGAAAGTTTTCAAAGACTCGAAACATGACAGCACAGGTGTTAGTTAGAATAGTGGTTAGTACTTAGTCAGTTCCATATGAAGCAGTTCAGGAAGTGTATGACACCTATTTATAATCAAAACAAAAAAGGAATTACAAGTTACATAGAAAAACCTTTGACCTTCACACGGAATGGGGTTAAGAATGCCGCACGTAAAGAAAAACAAGTGAATGGACGAAAAGCAGAGAAAATGCCAGAGACAATGGATGAATTGTAGCCACTTGGAAATAATAAAAAGAACCTTTGCAATGCCGCAAACCAGATGAGCACGATGCTGCTGTTCAATTTTATTGATCAGTGACGGGAAATCGCGCATTTCTTCAATGGTTGGATAGAAGACGGGGACTTCGATGGTACCAGTAGGTGTGAACGATGGATGATACTGATTGTTGGCAGAAGTACTTGCTGCAGGTGTATCCATTTGTCACGGACTTTCTGAAATTTGGTAACTATCTTAACTAGTATAAATCGGACTATTCAGAATAAATCTGCACGTGGTGACGGAACTGGCGGTCTCGCGAAGAAGCCAGCTTCCAACCCTTCCGTCCAGCGTACTTAAATATTACTAATAATAGATGACCCGAACCGCACAGTATTCGCCACTGTGCGGCAGGGCTTCCTGACCTCTTGGAAGGTGTTCAAGTCGAGTTCCTTGCAAACAAGCGAATAGTATCCTATGCTCCAAATGAATCTTCCTTATAGGAGCTGACTGTCGCCCACAAATTGCACGCATCCATAAGTAAAAAAGCTTGTAGTATAAGATTGTAAACTTTCGTAAACCTGCATAACCTTTGTATTTCATTTTACTAACACTTAATATGCAGTTAATGCACAATAAATTCACTGCTAACTGCGTTTCAGTTTTTCCCTTTTCAGAAATCTCACATTACGGTCAGTTCATACCTCTTCGAACTTCCCTTCCACAAAGTAGTCGCACAGCGCAGCAGCACCTCCAGACCTTTGACTTGTATGCCAATAAAATCAATACTCCAGCACATTGTGCGGAAAATACCCTCTTTCCCTTACAAATGAGAAGATTGGGAGATATTTTTCTATTTTTTCAAATGTGTGGCGCACATCCGGATATACTTTGTTTGTAAAGATTGGAAAAATGAAATACCATGTTGAAACTTCATTGCAAAAGATTAAGAATGGCAATATAAATACAGAGAGATATGGGAAACTGGCTTTTCAATGAGCTGGATAGTTTGTCTTATTTCGCCTGATCTGTTCATCTGCATTTGTATCAGTCCATGAACATTATGTTCTCCTTCACATGATAATAACAAATCCGCGAACAAGCCCTTTTCGGAACTATTTCCGAAATTTTTTTCCCACTGATTAATAGATCACTTCTTTCAAGTTATGTTGCTATGTGAAATAATATCGCCCAATCATAATACGGAAATATAGATAAGAACGGAGTTAACTGTTGGATAAGTTTATTCCTCTTGATGGAGGTTAGAATTATATTGGCAATAGTGTTAAGAAATAGCCTCGGAAATTAGAATGAAGGGTTATATTTACTGCTCAGCCTTACTACCAGGGTGATCTTTTAAAAAAAATCAAAGTAACACTTCCAAAGATAAAGATCGGCAAAGCGAACTCAAAATACTGACTTAAAATTGAATTATTAATAAGGGCCAATATCATCTGCGAACATTCGAAAGCCAAATAAGCAAAACTAATTAGCAAGACGTACTGGTACAGCTACCTTGTATGTCACTAAGGCACGTCACACACATACACACGCATACACATACGCGCATACACATACAACACACATACACACACACGGAACTGCAGCAACTGTATAGTGTTTGAAGTCCCAACTCTATTGAATTTCACTGTAAAAAAACATTTAGTAAATTTTGGAAGGTAGCAATTGGTTCTTCAAGCTTGGAAAATTAATGGATTTTATTTATTCCCTAACAGAATATTCTATTGTAGCATAATCACAGAGCAAAGACAGGTAGCTGATTCGTGTGGACACTTCGGCAGATGCGTTAACCCTTCAATTTCTACTATCTGTGCAGTCGAGAACATCACAGATTCCAACACCGATACCTATCAGACCTAGAGGACAAATGAGGGCTTCCATCAAAATGAAATTGACGCAGAAATGAGCGTGGGACAAAAAAAAACTAAAACGAAACTCCCCACCCCATTTTAAAGTCGTGAAGCTTAGTAATAGAATTCCATTGACGATAATGAACGACCAGCCCTTCTGCAGTACGGTTGACAAATCTTGGATATTTTGATCAATAATCGTTATCTTCATCGAATGAAACCTTAGGTGAAAACAAGCAGTAATTCAGTGGGAATTCTGGTTTTCCAACCGATCTTCCCCTATCCCTAAAACTTCAAGGCCAGTCCTTTTCCATTAATGAGTTTGAACCACAACAATTATGCCCAGAAGTAAGCTCATTAAAGAAAATATAGAAATCCATAACCCAATGGAATAACCGTCTAGTGTCCACAAGCTGTACGATTTGCTGAGAACTATCAGTCGCTTGGACATTACGAGGACCCACTATGCAATCATTCCGTCCTTGCACACAATGCCTGGCGGATTTACCACATCAGAGGACACCGCAGAATAGACCGATCGGTAAAAAATGAAAAGTCAGCACCCCAAAAATATGAAGAAATGATTTTAAGTTCGTTCAGGTGTTACGGGTCTGCCGGGATAAGGATTTCCGGAACTGCTCAAATATGCTTTAAAAAATAGAGAGTAATAAAGACAATGCGTACTGATTAAAAAATATATTGCAACAACAGAAACCATAATAAAATTACAATAACAATTAAAGATAAAGCAAATTTTCATTCCATCTTGTCTGTCTTCTCAACATTAAGAAAGTCATTAAATTATAAAATATCACATTAACTTTTTTCATCTTCTACTAGCAAAGCATCGGTAACCATCTGCGATATCTCATGCGTCAGTTCATCGTTTTTGAGTCTTGCCTGCGTACTCATTGTCCTGGATATATTGTCTTCTTGAGGAATAAAATATCGTCTAAAACATTCAAAACATTATAAAACTAGTCGGAATAAAAATCAAGTAGACAAATGGAGAACGGAAATGATAGGATAGGAGAGGACTTTGAGGAGTTTCATTAAATGGAAACTAAATAAAAGTGTACTAAAATTTTAGTTGAAAGTAATCTTTTTTTTTAAATTAGGCATTTTTTGGTGAAAAATCTTTATTAGTATCATTTGCCTGTTCCTTAAAAAAGAAGCGCGTTTAATCCCTTAACGATATAAACTTCATCATAACGAGATATTATACCTGGCAATACCATTCAGTATAGCTGAATGCCAATCACCACCAGTTTGGTAAGCTTCATGGAGAACTCGTACTACACTCGTAAAAGGAAGGAAGTGAAAATTGTAAAGCCTGCAAGATCTTCCAAAAGTTAAAAATTTTATAATTCACAAACTGCCTTTAAAACATCCATCAAGTAAAATTACTCCCAGAGAAAAAAAAAAGATTTAAAATAGAGCAGTCCTCTTTTCTCCTTTCAGTGTAGAATAATTCAATGTCTCCTGCAGATCTGCGTACTAAAGACATCCGTAAATCAACAAAATCTGTCAGGAATTGCTGTCTGACTTCGAACTTTCTAGTAAATCATAAGAGTTGATTAAAACAATATACTTGAAATGTTCATTAAATGGTATGCGTGCTGTACGACAACCACGCTTTCGAGCAGCACCAAGAGGCAATCGATTATCACGCCCCAAACATATAACATAAACTTTATCATCCAATGGAGCTCGTATTACTTCATGAGACCACCTGAATACAATCCTGCGTTATAATGAATGCAAATGGATTTCTCATTTTCTAAGAATTTATCTCTTCTTAATCTTCAAGAGTTAAAAGTATCTGCGCGCAGAAAAATTAAAGAACAATGAAAGATAAATAACCTGCATACTTGGCAATATAAATGACGTCTTCTTTATCGAACAAATCAGTTACATCTTTGTTAGTATACAGTGGCATAACTGTCTGATGAGCATACTGCGTTTTCAAAACTCTATAATGCTTCAATTTCGGTTCTTTAAATTTGTTCATTTTGAGCTTGGCAAAGGATGTAAATAATTTACTTCGTGACGGCTTTACAGTTCGGATTGTTTTCGTCATAATTGACAATTGAGAGATCAAATGGTTCTCGACGTCGAAGGTTTTCCTAATATCATAACAAATATACTTCGAAAGAAAAATTTCTTTCGGAATTGTTGGTTGCTCACTCAAAGATAACAATCCTGATCTAAAAATGGGGAATTCAATATTAAAAAAAAAAAAAAATGACTTCAGAAAGCTCACTTGTATGATGTATTCTAATTGTGTAGCAAGACGAGATGAAAAATCATCGAAATTTTTCGCTAAAAACTGACAGTCTAAGACAATTTGCGGTTTCTCATTCAATCGTAAAGTCCTCCATATTGCTGATCCCTCAATATGTTTGATTCCTGCAATGCCGACATGCTATCGATTATCACCGGCCTCTCTTATTTTAAGAGATCATTGGTAGATCTTAATACAACTAACAAACAAGTAATGCATTACTCTGTTTTGATGAGAGAATACATGCTGAATGAAGAGTCTTGCTACACTGAGGATAATCTGCAGCATAATATGTCTCTTAAATTTTTATTTGGATTTTCTGAAAGAGGTGCGCAGAAATAATATCACCATTCATTATAATAGGATTTGGTAACCGAAAATTATATAATCCATTCTGGAAACCAATTTTCAACTTACTCCTTGCATTACGCTCCGGATTACAAGTGATCAGCTCATACATAGTTGGACCGTAACCTATGGCACCAGCATCAAACTTCACACGCTAAAAGTAGAAATAATGAAACAGTTAGCAAGAATCAAAAGAAATATTGGAAGCAATAATTTTGATGAATGAACTGGAAGGAAAAGAGGATTCAGTAAATCATCACAAGTTGCCAACTACAAAATGCAATACCTCAAAGGCAGCTTTTGAGCTTTCATATCAATCAAAGCTTTAAATAAAAGTTCGAAGTATAGTTGTGAACTCTTTTCATAATTTTGATAATTTAATCACCAGCTATCAGTTTCCCACTTCCAAATCGATTATTTCAACAAACTAATGTCAAAATGAGAATCTGTATAAAACTGGTTTTCCCATCCATCCTCTTTCCTCTTTCACCAGCTGTTACTCTTTCTCCACTGCAAAACATGACCCAACTTCTAAATGTCATAAACTACAGCAGTACTTCGAAATCGAGTAAGGCGTTCCGTGACTCTGTAATAGCTTTTCTTTTAGCTGCACGCATTTCATCGCGAAAAATGTGTTTCGCATATGCTCGTAAATAAGCCACTCGATCTTCCGTTTTCTTTATTGTCATCAATTTTTCCCATTGCTTATCCTCCAGAATAGCTGGTGGATGTGGCATCATCCATTCCATTATCTGATTTGAGGACAAATTTATTACTTTTTTCACTTTAATTCGTGAGGTAATAATGAATAAGAGGTCGCACCGATAAATGCTTCTTTAAAAAAAAAAAAATTCGAAAATGAAATCACTTCAACTTCAGCCATTATCTTCTCTGCAAGCTGACGGGAATTAGCATCTAGTGAAGATAAAAATTCCAATGACGGTTTCAGTTTCGGCTTCTCTCCATCTTCTAGGATATCGGAATTAGATACTTCAGTAGAAAATGCTCTGTTACAATATACATTAATCGAGCAGGATGGAGAGGACACATTAAACGCCATAAAGCTGCAAAATGTGAAAAATACTATGCGAACTTGAGAATGAACCAACAGTTTTCTTCAATCATTACTATATATAAAATATTGCATAAATTAAGAACACAATGAAATAGATAACAACAATGATGTCAAGGATTATTGAAGCAACTGAATTAACATCAATAAAACATTACCGCTGGATGAATCGCATCGGTGTAGTGGGGTATTTTGTCTTGAGGAAAATGGCTTGATGGTAGAATTTGTTCATTCCTGAAACAGGATCAAAAAATTCCATCCTTGAAAGAATAAAAATTCTTCACAAATACCGACACTAACAAAGGATAAAATAGAACCTACTCCCCCTCCCTTCCCTCCCTCATCCAACCACCGAACTCCGCAGCATCTAACCAGCCGTTTGACTCCAGCAACAAACTTGCGGTTCCAATTACCACTAGCTAAAACTTTCAATTCCTATCTACACGTTCCCTTATCAGATACTGGTAATCTCTGCTGTATCTCAGTTTCGCTTATTATTTCCTATCTATATCGTCAATCATGATGATTTTACCATAGTAAATGAAAAATTGAAATAAAAATGAAGATAAAAAAAATCAATTTTTAGACCAGTGCATCCCCTGATCAGGCTTAATGATACTTTATGGTATATGGCACATTAATGGATAGTTTAAATAGTGCAGCGTTATGCATTCTGATGTAAACCAAGGGTGTATAAAAGTACACCACAGACAAACTTCATGTAGTTCCTCGAACTATCATGTCAAGGAAAATGGCAAGTTTCGCAATCCTGTCTACTTCTCATTTTGATATTTCTGAGTGCACTTCACTAATTCTCTAAAAGTTTAAAACTGCTTTTTTCTCGCTTTTACAAGTAAAACTGAGTTTAATTGAGCATCCGACAACTCTTTCCAAATTTAAATGTAACAGCAAAACCTCCGCTAGTGGTCAACATTCTGAAAATAGCTTGAAATACACTATGAAGGATTTAGTTGAAGATTTAATCCTTCAAAAAAGTTTGCCTGCTTGCTAATCTCTAATATTCAGTTTATATGGGGAGATAATTACTGTAATCACTATGATTAATATGCAAAAAGGCAAATGAAATCGAATCTTCTGTTATGCCTACAGCACATCCTCAAATTAAAATTTTTAGCTGCTTTGGAAAATAAATCATAACTCCTCCTAAAGCGAATAGCTAAGGTTACATTTGGAAAGATTCATGTCATCGATTAGTTATCTCCTGCTTAATTGCCACACACAATTCTATCATGCAAAATATTCCTTTACAGCTAAGTTAGGGCCTGCACATAAAAATAAAGCAAACTTACTGAAATAGTGATATTCGGTTGCTATCCTAGCCTCCTCTCTTTTCAGACCAGTATAAACGCTGTTATCAGGACTGCTAATAAAGTGGAATGTCACTGCATCGAAATGGATATACGAATAAGGTTGAAAAATATATTTAGAAAATAAACGATAGTCATTCTTGGGTGAAAGCATAAATACAATTTGTATCCACGACGAGTTCCACTGTATATCCGATTGGGAGTCAAAGAATGCAAGGAAAAATCATAGTTCACAGAATGCTGTTTTCATCATCATGCACTACCACTTACTTACGTACTTACTCAACTGCTGCTACCTGCTACTACTCAGTTTCAACACTATCACAAGTGTACGGATCGAAGGAGTGCGGTACAGGAACAGCCTCACGAGAATTTCATCACTTTCATTAGAATCAAATTGCCTCTAGCCATCACTCCTTCCTTCGTACATTCATAGAGTTGCACTGTGATTGCAGCTATCAAACTTATCTATGCGTTTCAATAGATTTCGAAGTTCAACTTCGAGGGAAAAATTATCGAACTGAACATGCAGCTGTTCACTACGTACTACCAAGATCATTTTAAACTTAATATTCCTCACTCCGACTTGACTTTCCGATCAAAAAGTAATTGATGGAATGTTGAAAAAAGTGAAACTAATTACACCTGGAAATTGTGATCCTTGGCACATACTGATAGAAATCAAATTCAGTTCAGACTAATTTTAAAAATTTTGGTCGCACTAGTACATTATTGAGTTGCAATGGTTGGTGCAGGTTTTAAAAGGAGCACGGGTATATGGTGAAACATTTGTAAAATGCTGTTGATTTAAGGTGGTCTCGAGTGGCGAAGGAACCAGTCTGTGTTCGGTGGGTCATTTTGTTTCATTTTTCAGGGGACGATTGACTGTTCTTTTTCCTTACTTTGAAATCAGTGATTGTATCGTTGAAGTATCACAGATTCTGAAATGCTAAAGGATTAGTTTAACTAGCGATGGATTTTTTTAAGGGTACTTGAATGCGAAGGGAGCAAAATGAGTGCCGTCGATGCTAATGCAGATGTTGATATGTTATCAACCGATGAAAGTGGAGAAGAGAGCAATGATTCGGACAGAGAAGTATTACTTCATTATTGTTCATCAGTTCTTGATTGAGAAATGCTGACAAATGGTTGTAATTAGCTAATGTCTGTTTTATTATTTAAAGTAAGTTTGAACTTGCTTTGTTGTTAAATGTAGCTCGTTTATTTCAGCTGCAAATTGCCTTCGATGAGGGTCTACTGAAAAGTGATAAGCTGAATTATGTTGTTGAGAAGAAGAGGCCAATAATAAATAAAAAAGTTTGATATTCAGTTAATTTAATAAATTGAATCTCTTGATGTTACATAACACATTGTTGATTTAATAGTGTGACTAACCTATTGTTATTATTCTAACATCCTAATTTTGTAAATGTTTTATGAAGTTTATTATTTTGAAGACCGAACTGGAAGATAAAGTCAAGAAATTTAATAAGAATTTATCATGGCTGGAAAGGCTGGACGTAACGGTAAATAACGGTCACATCAGTGAGGAAGCAGTCAATGATGATTTTGAACGTGAAATAGTTTTGTCAGTTATTTTGTAATTTCTATAGCTCTTTGCAGCAAATAATTTATTTACTTATACTTGTTGCTTTGGGTTCCAAATACACAAATCGATGTTTAATAAGTTTACTTTCGACAATTTATTGCAGCTATAAACAGGCCGAAAAGGCAGTGCAGATAGCGATACCACGATTGCGTGAAATGGGCGTGAAGATTTTTCGACCAGGAGATTATTATGCTGAAATGGTGAAAAGTGACCGACATATGCAAAAGGTGAGCGTATTTCCTTTATCTTTAATGGTCTTTGATTGTTAGCTTTATTAATAAAGCCGTGTTATTTGTCATCTGGGAAAATATTCGCAGGTCAGGGAACGAATGGCAGAAATTGAACAAAGCAAACAAAAGCTGGAAGCGATTCGCAGGATTCGTAGTGAGAAGAAATTTGCTGCTAAAGTTCAGAAGAAGGTTAATTTTAAACAAGTTGTTTTAAATCCGGATTTATAAATGGTGCTTAAGTTTGGAAATCATAATTCACACCTTGGAATAAGGCTTAAAACAATTTATGCTTTGTTAATTCAGGTAATGGAAAGGAAACAAAATGAAAAGAAGATTTTGATAGAAGAGGTGAAGAAGCATCGGAAGGGTATCAAGTCACAACTGGATATTATGCTTAATAATGCTAAGAGGATGTGTGATAATGAGGTATTTTTTCCATTTTGTCTCTAACGTAATAGTGGTTGTTTGATTTACCGTGAAATCCAGTTGCTTAGATTTTGATTTATAATGGATAGTTTCTTCCAAATTTATATTTCTTCATTAATGGAGGAGGAAAATTTTCAGGTTGAAATGAAAGAGTCACCGAAAGAAAAACTGCATGGGAGGAAGAAATTTAGTCGAATAGCACGAAACAAGAAATTTGGCTTTGGCGGACAAAAGAAGCGATCAAAGAAAAATGATAAGAATAGGTATTTTAAAATACTTTCGGAATAGGTATTTAAGACATTTTCCACTTTTTTTCATGTTTATATCAGGCCAAAAGCCTATGAATATGTTACTTACTAAAATGAGGTTTTGACGATCCTATGAATAATTTTCAGTTTTGAAGAGATAGCGACACCCAGAAGTCTAGCTCGTAAGTTCAAAGGTTTTCATTTTGGTTCGAAAAATGGTGCAAAACAAAGAAGGAAGAAGTGATACGCAATGTGTGCATTTCTTTGTTTGGTATTATTAATACTGTTGTTATTAGTCCTGTATCACTTACCTTGATATCGCCTGTATATTTTGTTATCGTTGTTCCCTTTTTTATCTTTTGTCAGATAAATTGCTTTATCTGTTCAGCCTGTTTTTTGCACGTGAACGTACGAACGTCAGAGGTAAGCATAATTTAAAAAGTTTTATTGGTTCTGAGGAGATTTCCCCAGACCGTGGTAGTTACTTTTTAACGTTAGACAATTTGCTTATTTTCCCGAGCTTTCTTCTTGTTAACAAACTCGGATGATATTAGCTGTAGTGGATGAGCATATCGAAGCTGAAAAATTATTTTTGATGTATCAGTTGGTTATTAAATTGTTTTCATTTTGTACGTTAGGAATGTATGGAGAGATTTCGGTATTTTAGATATTAGCGTCACTGATGTGGAGTTTTAATTGTGCATTAGCAATGATGCGAAAATAATCTCGGGAATGATTTTATTGAGTGTCCTGTGGGGATGTATTATATTTATTATTCTTTTTTTCACAACGTTTGGCAGTTATTGTATGCTGAAGCAACGAGTACGATCAGAGAATCGTAATGCGTAAGTTTCACGAAGTGTTTTTTTTTTTGTAGAAGTGATAGACCAACGATCCTTCAAATTAGGTTTTATTGCATTATTGTAACTGTAATTCAAGGCTTGGCAAGATTTACTAATAATCGTTGCACTGAAGGTTACTTCCCTTGTAGTTGATTATGTTAATTTTTTTCAGGCAGGAGGTGTAGGAACTAAGTATATGTGAGGAGTTTCATTGCTGTGTCCAGTAATTGCGTATTTTGTAGAAAAACAAGTCTTGCCGTTTCTTTGGGTAACTGTTTTGCGTGTGGTATATTCTTGTCGTCATGTTTTCTTGGTCTCTTGCCACATATTCGAAAACATAAAGAACATATCCAAAATATTTGTGTCGCAATAGCTGGCTGCTCTGGCCTGCTTTCGCATATATTTTTAAATTCAGAACTGGTCGTTTTAATGGGCTTTCTTTTAATACTTTTTCTTGAAGAGGTCAGTTTCTGTTAACTTTGGTGATATATTTTCAGACGTTTTTAAAAGTTAGTAGATCAGTGTTTAATGATTAATTTCCCTAATTATTTTTTTGCTAACGAATGGTTGATGATTACTTATGAAATAATGCTACTTATTAGTGAACAGATGTGCTACCGCTGCAGTTAACTTCATTTCAGGTAATTCACATGTTTCATGAATGTGGTTCTCGCGGAATTTCTAAACATTCTGCCGAAACGGCATACATAACAAATAGTAAAACTTCTGAAAATGTGTTGAACACCATCGCAGACTGTGAATCTTCTGCACGCAGTGGTGGTTTGATGACTTTATTAAATTGGGATGAGGATAGAGAGCCGCTTGTTTCAGACAATCCTAGCACCGAAGACTTCCCTGATCCAATGGACAACACACCATCAATTGAATTTCGACACGTCAGTGATGAAGTTCATTTCCTCGCTTTTCAGATATAGAAAAAATTTTTTTCTCTGAATAGCACTGACTATCGTCTTAACGCATTAATTTTGGTAAAAAGTAAATAATCCAAATTTTAAAACTAGTTGAACATATTCTGTGGAAAGTATCTTGACTTTATGTGGGTTGTGATCATAGTGTGTATAGGGACAACAATACTTCTGGGAAGATTGGATTTTCAACTTCATATAATTCTGCTGTCTGTACTTATAGGTGATTATTATCTCAAATTAGATACGAAATATTTTAGGTCTTCCGAAAACATAAACATGGCATGAATTTCCATTCTGGTCTTCATTCACCGAATTTGTCACTGAGTACATTTGTTTTATTGTTTGGTCTTTCAATGCATTCACTATTTGAAGGTGTCGCATTGGGATTACCAGTAAGTTAGAGAATCATTTCTGTTATCTATTCAGCCATCTCTGCAGAACTGATTCGTCCACTTTTCTTTTTAATTATTTTTCATTTGCTTTTTGAGAATTGTTGCAACTAACTAAACGGGGATAACTTGATGCTGGCTAAACACTTTGCTTCATAAGCATAAATTAAACGAAGGAGTTTTCAAGCGGTTTCCTGCAGATGTTCTTTTTATTTCGCAATTCAGACAGTCTTTTGAAGATTCAAGTCAAGGATTTATCTGAACTTTACTTGGATTTGACATTGTTTTGCTTCTATTTCAAAGTCATATGTCTTCATAAATTTAAATCCCTTTATGGCGGGGGAGTTGCAGCTTAGTCTATTTTTGTAATCTTTTCAAGTGATGAACTTAAACTGTATCGGTTGTATCCACTCTGCAGTTTTGCTGTCATTAGAAGATATGATGATAAGTTCCTGCAAAAGTTTCAGAATTTATTTTCAGCTAATTTCGACAGAGTTTTACAGTCTTTTATTCGCCATTATGCTCCATGAAATACTATGTTCATTCGCATTTGGTGTTAGCTTAGCGCAGCAAAAGAGCAGTCCAAAAACAGCATTCATATCATCACTGGTACTTGCAAGCAGTATTCCTGTAGGAATGTCTTCATCTCTTATAGTAAATTTTACTTTTAGGATTTTTCAATATCAAAATAAATACTTTTATTTTCGCTTCAGTTGCACAGCTGGAGTGAGCTTTTTGAATTTATCGATATGAAGAATTTAGGCTATCCATGATAAATTCAGACACTGTTCTTATAGTTTAAAATTCAAACAAATCGTTCAAATAAATTACAGTGAGCAGCATTTGAAATCAAGAAAATTTCTGTGGATTAACACGATTAATTTTAATTAACACTAGTTTGATTAAGGAACTGCTTTATAGGATTTTGATACAGCTGGTTGTCTAATAACTTTCTGCAAAAAAAAAAATGATGCAAATTTTCAAGATTTCACTTAATTCTATTTATATATTAGGCGTCATGAGCAGTTCTTTATCCAAACGAATTTTGTTATTTCAAAAATTTTAAACTTTTAGATAAATTCCATGAAAACATTTACTGCACTGTTAACTCGATTTTTGTTAGAAGGATTCGCAGCTGGAACACTCATTTATATTGCATGTGTCGAAATGCTGAATTCCGAATTGAGCACTCATAGACAAGATATCGGACACGGCCTACTTAAAGTATTGGCTGTCATTATTGGCGTTTGCACATTCTTTTTTGTAAAAACTGCTTTCGGATAGGTTGTATTCTCTCTTATATTTTTATCTTCTGCAAATATTGGCTTAGATTATAGGATGGGAGTTAGCTTGAAATTTTTTAGATTTAAAAAATTATTTTGTATACTGTAGTTCAATTTGATGTTTTCTTTTACGAGAAGTTAGGTCATCTTTTGGGCATTCTGATTTTTTGCAAAGTACGTTGTGCAGCATAACCCATCTCGTACTTAGATGGGTTCTATTTATTAAAAAAACTCGGAATGTAAAAAAAAAAAAAAAGATTACAAAAGTTTTTCATCATTTCGAAGAATCGGTAATCACTATGACAAAGTTTTAGTAATTGTCGATGTGGTCAAGTCAAAGTGTAAAATCGTTCCATGATCGACTCTGATATTTTGACATTCATTCCCAAATTTGGATTAGACAGTAAATTTACTGTAAATAATTGTTCGTTTACTGCATCACTGGTCTTCAAGTGTAATCTTGATGAAGTTTTGATTTTTCATCTGATATCTACTTCATTTTACGACTGTTTTTAATTTCTTCATGTTTTCCATCTTCGTTTGCAATATTTCTGTAATCTCGTTTCTTTTTTTTTCCCTTTTTTTCTTTTTTTCCAGTTCTGATTTCATATTATCTGGTATTACACATTGCCAATGAATGATAGCGGAACACTTCTCGAAAGTGCTCAACTGATTCTAATATATCACTCCATCTTCATCTTCGACATATATATTATGCATTTAGCGACATACTTATGACACTGTTTCTGATTTGTCATTATCGGTGCGTATAACATGATCAGTGCAAAAAAAAAAAAAAANNACATAATAAGAGAAAAAAAAAAAAGAAAAAAAAGAAAAGCGTACATAAAAAATATTTGCACAAAACGCGTTCTCAGAATTGATCTTAATAATTTACTGATAAAATTACTTGCGCTTCTGTGTTGCCTATCAGTTTTCCTTGCTCTACGGATATTATGTCCTCCACTGTTCGGCTGTTCAGCTGCAGTGATTATGTTATCTTTGAATTTTTTCGGGTAGAATCCTTTTTAAATGCGGTGCTAATGTGCGGATGAATATTTTGTTGCGAATTATTTGCACAAGAACTTAAGGGAAAAGTCATAGACTGTGTAAATTGCTCAAAATTCTCACATCAATGGCTGGATCGGCTTTCCGAAAGATAATCCGGTTGCAAAGTACTGATTGGGCAGTACTCGATGAAAGTGCTTATTACGAAACTATTTATGAAGGTGACAGGTGAATTTCCGTGTTTGATATTAATTAAAGGATGGGTAAATGGATATATTATTTTCCAACAATTTTAACGGAAGTTGTTATTGATGACTTTTACGGAATTCCTGACGGTTCTATGAGTCAAAGGGGAAATTTTTCTTGATTTTTTTCTTTGAACTGGAAACTTCTATTTGTACAGTGCCCTTTTATTTACTCAGAAAAGCTTGTTGTTTTTACATCCAGCTTACCAAACCGAACATTCTATTCAATACAGTCACCATTTCGGATGGATTCAGAGGCCAATGCACTATTTAAGAAACAGTATGAAGAAAAAAGAAATAAGCCAAAGCAAAAACGAAAGAATGGAATATCTTCAAATATTGCTGATGAGTTACAAAAGCTAAGCTATTGACTTTTCGGTGTTAAAAATATTGGTACTAGTTATGTTTCTTCCAAATGTAGCTTATAATTTATAGTTTTGGAGAATATTTTTGTGTTACTAAATTTACGTAATATGTCCCATATATTTCATTTGATGTTGTCACGTCTTCTTTGGAATTTCACTCGAAATTTTTTTTCAGGTCAATATTATTTTGAAAAAAGCACTGGGTGAAGCAGTCAAGATGGATGCATTTAACGAAAAGTTCACAATATTGGATTTCAATAATTGTTTAGTGCGACAGCTGGCTCTCAGTATAGCTTCAATTCCTTGTCCATTATCTCGCTATGATAAACTGCACTGTGCTGCGAGACAAAGTATTAAGGAAGTATTTTTAGATCATGAAAATAGGTGATATCCTTGTTTTCATTTTCAGATTTTGTCCTTGAAGACCAACAGTGTAGAAAAAGAACTTTGTACTTCTTTATCTCCAAACAAATTCTAGAAAGTCTCTTACTTTACCATTTAAAATTCTTTAAAAATTAGTAGCAATATGCAACATTGCATAAGAGTGCCTGAGCGCCTTCTTCAAATATAGATTCGATTTGCTGTATAAATACTTCACCAGGTCATATATACATTATTCATTCATTTGAAATAAAGTAGAAAGTTTTCAGAATCATTGACCATATTCCAAACGAATTAATAATGTGGGTAAACGCTGGACCAAAAGTTATAACAGCAGAATGCAAAGGAGAAGAGTTTATTTTACCTCCATTCTCTGCTTTCATCATAAATGATGCATGTGTGTCAAGGACATTGATCAAAAGTAAGTTTAGCATTTTCTTTATTACCAAGAACTTTAAATTATAATTTTCATCTATTCTCTCCAGTTTTTCAGTTTCATTTTTGGAAGTCGCTGATCATCTTGTTCTCTATTTCAAGTATATAGTAACTTCTGCGGTGTAATCATTAAAATTAATTGGTTTCAAGTACTGACAATTATCAGTGAATAGAGCATTAATTTCAGATGGGAAGCGATTTGATTTTATATTGTTGGATCCGCCTTGGAAGAATGGATCTGTTAGAAGGAAAAGTGTGTAAGTGAAAATATAATTGAATAGTTTCTGGATTTTCAAAACTCTGCAGTAAAAATTAGAGAAAAAACTGACGATAAATGAAAAGAAAAGATGCTCCTAACATTTTGATACCGATCATATAGCTACCCGGTCTGTGCGGATCAAACATCGATGTTGGATTTTTATTTGCCGGAGCTGTTGGAGGAATCAGGATTGTTAGCGGTGTGGGTTACAAATAATGCAAAACATCTAAAATTTGTCGATGAAATGATTGAGTATTTTGATTTCGTGAAAATTGCTACTTGGCGATGGTTTAAGGTTAATTTTTTGTTTATCCTTTGCTTCAAGTTCATGTTTCTAGGTTTTGCTTAAAGGTTGTTTTTCCTGCAATAGTTTTGCATAGGTATTCATTTTTCGAGAACAGTATTTAAACCTAATGTAATTTGGATTTGACTTAAAAATTGGAACTGAAAGAAACAGATACCCAGCAAGCTGAATTTAGTTACAGGTTGGAGCTTAAATTTCCCATCACTTTAAGTTCGATGAAGACGTAAGGACATATGTGCTCATTATTGTTTGCCTTAGAACTTTTTGAAAAAAAAGTAAAGTTAACTCTTTTTTACATACTGAACTTCATTTAGTGATTCTTTTGCTAGTGAAGATTCGTAAATTTTCAATAATATATAATTTGTGAAGTTCTAGGTAACCAGCAGTGGTGAGCCCGTCTACAACTTGGACAGCCAGCATAAGCAACCTTTTGAAAGCATCGTATTCGCTTCTACCACTGCTGGGTCTGAAATCTATACGAAGATTGCCGATGAGTTTGTGTTAATCAGGTACTTATTCTTGAATTTTCAAAAAATCTCACTTGTTCTTTCACTGTTGTCGGAAATGCCAATGATTGAAATATCCGGGTGGTACTGGAAGACTGTTTTTTATTGATCAATGTGGGCAAACGAAGTGAACGACGAACGACGATTCAGTGAACCAGTTCAGTATTTGACATCTTCGGCCTGGTTTAAAAGCCTTACGACGAAAGATGCCATCATCATCTATTAAATAAATAGCATCTTTTGATGAGCGGATGATAGTTGTCGATAGGAATACAAAATTTTATGATAATTAATTGGATGGGCAGGAGAGTAAAGTACATACGAAAATTCTGATTCATTTTATATTGGTTTATATGGATAGGAGGACACAGCTGTTGATAAATTTGTTCTAATTTCAAGATAATTTACTTGAACCGAGAATTCCTCATGTCTTTCTAAGGGATTTTTTAAAAAATGATTTCAAGTACAATCAATCAAATTCCAGGATTTGAAGGATTTTTCAGTTATTAGCCACACTTATTAAATGTCCTAATTTAATCGAATATCTTTACACTTTTTTGGTCATTGCTTGACTTTTTTCAGCACTCCTTCTGTAATACATTCACGAAAACCACCGTTACTCCCAGTGTTGCAAACACTTGGTATCCTTAAAGAATCAGCCTTACAGTTGGAACTGTACGGTAGATATCTGTTACCACGAACAACAACTATAGGATTTGAAGCCCTCAGATTGCAGAATAAACGATATTTTGTTTGAATATGCAAATAAATCAAGACTTCAAATTTGTAAATTTAAAATTCCCACTATTGCTGTATTTATGAGTTCAAATAAAAAAACAAAACACAGGGGAAAAGAAAAGTGTGTACAAGTCAATGGAATACTCACATTAGAACACCTGTGACTAGAATCTGTTGCGCATATCAGTAACCTTCATTTGTATCGGGATTTGTCATCATTAGGACCGCAGTCTTTAATTCCTTATCTTTGCAAAATAATATTTACAGATTCCAAATACATGTCTTCCTGGTCATAGCTAGTATCCATGGACATCCCTTGAACGCATCCTTATCTGATGGATTTACTCTGGATTTTAATAACATTTGTAACATGAAGAGCAACCGCAAGTATCGTCTTGTCGTTCCTTGATAAATGTGGAATTTCACTACACAGCTGGGAGTACTTCCAATATTTTCAATTGAGATGTGTTTCTGGCCACGTCTAAAGATTTGATTTTAGATGGCAAGACAAGCCTTTTGTTTACTTTTTCGCCCCGGATATTTTAATAGTCTCTTTAGGGCTGGAAAATAACTAACAACATTTTCAAATAACACTGCTTTTTCTTTGGTAAATACAAATGCAAACTTCATATTTCT
>PQVD01000563.1:81678-120347 GCA_003012265.1 Setaria equina | reverse complement strand
TTTTAAAGAGAATCATTACAGTTCTCTAGATTTCTTTTCATATTAATTCATGCGTAATTGGAAAAATCATTTATATTTTCAAAACTCAAGCGCAGTTTGAGCAAGAGAAGTGCATTTGAAAGTTATTTAAGTTAATCTTCTGGAATGCATGGGGTGATGTCAGAGCAGTTTTAAAAATTTGAATGGATAAACATAATGAGAAAGGAGAATAGTGTCAACTGAAATCAGTCGTATGACCTCTTTTTCTTAAGTTACTATGTTTGTCATCTGCCACACCAATATTGTTATATCATTCATTCTGTTCAGCTGACGACCAACATATAGCATTCGTCATCGAATTTCTCCTTGGAATTTAGATCTCCAAATTTTCGTAGCTTTTATATGTGGTGCTTGATACTGCGGAAAAACTAATAGTTCCTTATAAGAATTACAGTAGGTAATCCATCCAGTTGCTGATATAAGCAACTCCCGGCCCAATTAATTTATAGTCAATTCATATTCATTTTTCTTAATGATCTATCCTCACTGCCTAATTTGTCTATAACTTCTGTTGTTCCGCATTTTCAATCCTAATACCGAGTCGCTCCGATTTATTTTGTTTTAGTTTACAATTAAGCATTTCCGAGACATGAAAGCAATATTGCTGATCATAACCTTCCTGTTCATTTCGACCGGTTGTACCGCCCTCGAAACTAATGGTAATGAAGTGAGTTAATTCTTATTTTTATTCATTGGAACAGTTAAATTGAACCGATAACATAAACGACTTCTACTCAGTTCCATTGAATTCAAATCTGAAAAGATTCATGTTTCTCTTGACTAATGTTAAAATGTTCCCTCCACACCTATACATCTATCTCATCAGTAAAATCATGCTTCGCCATGCATAGGTAGTTTACAAACTTACACTCCTAATGCCACAGATAAAAACTACCAAAACATCGGGAAATTAATATTTGTCCAAAAACCAGGCCTAGGAAAACTACTTATCACAATTTCGCATTCAACATAAGCATTTTAAAATCCATTTTGTGTTAAATTCCAAGATATCTTCTCATTTAATTCAAGCTATATAATACTTATAAGAAATCTTGTTTTGCTAAATTTCCAGCTACTACTGAGAGCACATGGCAACATAAGTGTTAGACGTGTTCGAGACACAGATAATAGGCATCTGGGAGAACATCACGTGGCACCACGACGACTTGCACGAAGAGAAGCATCGCGAGGAAGAAAACCGAAAAATATTTTTAAAACCAAGAAATATAAGACTGCCTAGTTTCCTTGTTAATAAATTAAGGTTTACTATTTTACCACTTGAGAAAGAAATAAAAATATGAACTAACAGGCTACACTGAACTTGCTCCACTCTTGTTCTTAAGAAAACTGAATCAAAATTCATCCTCTCAAAATTACACCACAAATTTCACAACCTCTACGCAATGCCTTTACAACAAGAAATACGCATCATTCCTCCCCACTTTGGTATCACTCTAGACGCCACAAAACACCTCAAATAACCAACCATCCACGTATACCCTCCAACAACCGACCACCAACCCCAGCCCCTAACTCAACCACATCCAATATAATGCTTCAGATCCAAAACCTCCTACTGCTAACGTCAGTATCGGTAGAACGGAAAAGCCTCAGAATTACACGCTCGTTCATCGCCCTAGGCTACGACGGCATTTCCTATCAATCTATACGGTTCATCACTGGCGTCCTTACTCTTTCCTGCAATTTATTACCCTCCCAGTGCAAATATTATTGAGTGGTTGCAGTCAGACAGCAAAAGAATCATTCCTTAGCATAGCACAGCAGAGTTATTCGATGCACACGTCAGTGGTTGCATATATGATGGTGTCATGAAGTTACCGGTTATTCTGGGACTTCTTAGATCCCCCCTCAGTGCAAGGAAGTGAGAGGATCAAAACATCTGTAACAGTAAATGAATAAAAAAGTCTTTGAATGAAATCTGTTTGGAATTCATTACAAAGTTTTATGCATACTTGAATATAGAAGAGGAGGGCAATGAGAGGTCATTTTGCAATTTGAACTTGAACACAGGTGTACCGTTTATTCATTTGGCCTTCTACTTTTTGTTATTATTATCAGCAATTACATACAATTGTACTCTTTTGAAGTGTGTCACCATAATACAGAAGGTGAAGGTAAACAAACAAACATTACCCTATTGTTTTCCTTTAATGCAATAGTGATGGATATTTTGTTCACTCATTTCATTCGATATTTGGTGACACCGTTTTTGAAGATAACGTTGGTAACCGGAAGTAATGGACCCCCTGGACAGTGATCTGTTCTGGATAGAAACATGTCTGTATTGTCGTCACAAAGTACTGCACTTGATCGACAATCCATTTTCTTGCTCCAGACGGTGACTTCATTCAAAGATGTCCAGTAGTTCGGATTTTGTAAGCACTGTAGGTTTAATTGGAACTTGTAGAAACTGAAAATTTACTTCCATAATTATCAGTATCAACTTTTTTCTTAAGAAGCAATTCAGAAGCAAAACCATGAATTTGATTATTTTGATCTCTTAAATTAGGATGTTGTAACAAATAATTCAAATAACTTGCAAACGTACTGGTCATTATAACGTATCGTAATTTTTTTGGGATTGAAGCGATGAATTTTTCTGGGATCCGGTTGTGCTTGAATTTCGACTGCCACCGCATTTTCAATATGTGTCTTTGTTTCGAACTTGAAATAATTAGTTATTTATTGCAGCTTAAGTTTTGCAGGCATATCCTCCAGAAAGAGGAAAATAAATATCCGATTAGGGAAAATTTTGGATGTAGGAATTTATTGCAAAAAAAAAAAAATAATCACTTTTTCGTTTTTGTTGAAGTAAGAATTCCTCACTAATTAAGAGCAAAGGAAGCAGTATGATATTAATGCTTTATGTTCAGCCATTTTCCGGATTGTTGATGGATAAAGCTAGAACTTTACAACCAAACATCAAGTTGAACAACGTTTATGCTTACCCCCTCAATAATGTTGTATTTGGATATGAAGAATTTGTTTGTTTCGTTATTTGCAGCACTAAGAATTACTGTAACATTTGGAATACCTTGAGATTCGTACCCGCAGATAGACAAATAGACATAATTATCGATGTCCACTAACCGGCGATTGTAGCCTCCATCCCGAGCCGCTTTACCACCAAGTGATGCATATATTGCAGGTATTGCTAATATGATGATTTTTGCTCTTAGCATCTGATTAATATGCTTTTCTAAACTATTTTATTAATTATAATTAACGTGACATGCTACTACATGAGGGCACAGTATAAAAGTTTGATATAAATGCTTTCAATCCAAGTCATTTAATTTGGTAACTTCATGGATTAATTAAAAACTAATTCAAATATAATCATGCCGGTGAATGGGAACTACAAGTAGTTTTGGTATGAGAGCATACTGTAGTATATAAAAAATTGAAAGCTTTTGGAATAAATCGTTAGCTGCAGAGGATGTTAATATCTGAATAGGTTTCGAATTTGCTTTTATATCTATTATGTTGAAGCCAGTAACTCAAAAATATTCTCAAATTATTTTCCCCATTTTAATGAAGTTACAACTTCAATTCAGCTAATTTATCTTCTTATTTCCCTTCTTTTCTTGGATATTTCTTTCAGTTGCACTCATTTAATATGTATAATCAAATTCGGTTGAAAAAAAAAATCCAATTTATTCTTCAAATATGTATTGCAACCGGGCGGAAGAGCGAAAATATATTTGGATATTTGTGAGCGACACCCTCTGTACTTTACCACGCTATTATTAGCGTAATAATCTAAAACTCTTTAAAAATAGCATCTTGCAATGGGTAGTCAAAAATTGCAATTTGTAATTTTTTCATCAACGGGAAAAATTTCTTGCGTTTTTCGATGAAACTTTCTGCAGAAGTGTTTGGTGGTATGTTAGCACTGTCATACTTCTTGAGGTTGCAAATTTATGTTTCAACTTCTTATTTGATATTAATTTGGTGAGAGAAAGATGAAGTTTCTCTTTTTAATCCAAATCTTTATTGAATTTTCTGACTTCTCTTGTTTAATTGGATGCTGTCAAATTTTCAGTTGTTATTATTTCTAAATTTTAACAAATTGATTAAACAGTGATAGTTCCCTTGATCCAGAGGAGCTCAGAGAAGATTCCTCTTATTGAGAACTGCTCGTTAATGCATTCATTTTCCTGCTTTAATCAATTTCATCATTCCTTTCAAACAAACATAAAAGTAATAAATACCACTGAAATACTAAAATATAATATGCCAAAGTGTACAAGTAACATTTTAACATCTGGTTAGTTATCCCTAATATTTTGACTTTTGACTTAGACCGCTGCAGGTATCATTAACTCTATTCCGGTAGAAATACAAAGTGTCATTTTCGGTACAAATAAGTCCGTGAGTTTAAAGTAACTGTGAACTATTCGACGCTTTAAATTATTTACTGAATGTATTGCTTATGGACGTGAACCATTACAGGTTGGTTGGAAATAACAGCGATGATAAGTCTGCGAAGTTTATTGAGTGTATTGCGGCCGCAGCGGCTGCAGCAGCGGAACGTGGATTCAGTACTAGAGACGTAGCAAGGCCCGGTGTGGTTGACGCTGCGACGTCCTAAAGTGAATCTTCACCCAAATATGACACTAATTCCAACGGGATTCCTTTTTGAAATCTGAATCCAAGTTATCCAATTCTGATTTTCGACATTACTTAAAAGTACTTTTAACTATTCTTAAAAGTCTTCCATTTTGAGAACGAAATTGAACAATTAGTAGTTGGAAAACTCGTTAACCATTAATTACACGTAATTAGTATTTAGAATTTATTTTGCACTGAAAGAAAAATTTCAGTACCTCATGAAAAAAAGGCAGAGAAGAATTTGGATAAAGCATGAATGCATTGGATGTTGATGTTGCTAACGATTTCCGACAGCGTGCCCGGCGATTGCTAAACCAGACCTGGAAAATGTCAAAGAATGTTTTGAAATGTCCTGTGGGTAATTGAATTTGAGCATGAGATGAAGGTGCAGTTGCATAGTGCCTTCAGGAACTCCAATTTTGAAACTTACTGAAAAGTGAATAATTAGAGAAAGAAAGACAAGTCACATTCAACTAAAAAAACAGAACTTCAAGCAACAAATACAAGCAACCTGTATTTTACCCTCATCCAGTTTGGTTGCTGCAGCAAGACGCTCACGCAATTCCTGGTCAGGATAGGTGTTCGCTTTGAAGGCTGCTTCTAGCACTTCCAGTTGCTCCTGTGTGAAACTTGTTCGATTTCTCCTTGTCCTATTGACTAGTTCTGTCCGACAGTCTGAGAGTAATCTTTCAGTGGTGGCACATCTCCCTATAATAATAAAATAAATGTCTTATTTGACAAATAAAGAGACTTTAACACTTTTACTATCTGTTTTTTAAAAGGAAAGTGTTCTTTTCCTCTCAGAGAGACTGTTTTGGCTCTAAAACTAAGTTATGGGATTCAGTTCTAGTAAGATGCTTTTTTTACCATCCCTGAAAAGATCATCAGTGAGTGAATATGAAACTGTGAGTTGTTTGAATATTCTCATGAATCGTTCAGCTGCGGAAGTTTCACAAGCTTCCACTTGTACAAAGTATCAATCACAAAATGTTAAGATAAAATTTAAATCTTAATTGGATAGTAAATTTCGATGTCATTTTTGAATAATTTTTGAAAGTAAAAAACAAGTAATCAAAAAAGGGATTTAAAAAATTTTGAGCATGAAGTAAATCGCTGAAAATTTTTTACAAAAAACATAAAGGAATATAAATTAGGCTTTATTATATGATTCGTATTGTAATGTAATGAAGCAAAAATGAATTAGTCCGCTTGAACGCTTGAAATAATTGCTCAATCAGTGCTAAAATTGCAATTCTGAGAAGAAAAATACAGTTTTAACGTAGTATTTTAGCGCATCATTAACTGAATAATCATACATGGGCGATTTTAACCAACGTTCTTTTACAGTGTTAATTATATCTTAAATGAGCAGCAACAGTTACCTGCCAATTTCTCGGAAAAGTTTTTTTTTTTTCGTATTTTTAGGGATATAAATAACTATTACGTATTCATCTCATTCTGACAAATTGAATTCTCTTTGAAAAATTGTTTTGTAACCTGTGTTTGCTTCTAAAAAGTTGTCTAACAGCAGTATAGTAGAAATATCTAACAATTGATTTTGCTAATACCGTTAAATATTGTGCAACTGTTTGATTTGTTGAAGTACTCACAATTTTTCAGATGAAAAAAGGAATTTAAGAAAATTGAAAATCTAAATAACCTTTTATTGTCATTTCCTACAGGAGCCAAAGTTATAAAAAAATGCATCAGCAATACCTGCAGAGGTGGCAAGAATGCCATCTATGCTATGTTTCAAGGTAAAGACTTTTGACTGTTTCAATGCAAAAGATTTCGATGTGTACTGATTCTGAATTCCGCCTCGCACACTTGCATCTCTGAAATATTGCCTTTTATTAATGACTCAGAAACTTATGTTTTTGCATTATTATTAATGAAGTGTAATCAAAATTCTTGAAATTATGATGGAGAATTTAACAAAAAATAAAGGCTGTAGAAGCTTATACATTTATAGAAACAAAATTGTGAGAATTTTCAAATAATTTATTCAGAATCACAGAAATCCTCAAGTAGATCGAGTTCTTTTGCATATATTACATTATTGCTAACATTTCTCTCAGAATATTTGTGGAATTCATTAACCTTATAAATCTATGTATTGAAGAAATAGTAGGTGCATTAGAACGACTGCAAATTCCCTTGTCGATAAGAATGGATCGAATTTCGTGAGCACTGATAGAAGGCTGATCTTGACGAATTCGTGTTATGTGCTCTTCCAGAGCCAAAATCGTTTTACGTGATCGTGGATTGCCACCGATCTTAACATTATCACATTTCAATTTAAAAAAAGAAAAAAAAAATTAGAAGAATAAGTCGAAAGTAAAAGTTCAGTATGATAGTCTTAAGAGAATAAAATTCAAAAACGTCAATGGCACGTGGTTGTTAAATGCCTACACCTGTTAACCCGAGAGATAATCATTGCGTCACTGTGGATAATAACTTTTGATGTTTTTAAAAGTCAGTGAACGTAGATTGTTGTATAATAACTTATCGAAAATTCCATATAATTACTGTATTTTAATTTAAAATTCATGTGAAAAACTAATAGTAGACAAAAATAAATGGTATTAAATGCTTTATATTTATTAATGCTGTTAAGCGTAAAATTAAAGCTGTTAATACAAAATATACTGAAAATTATTTAGAATATATTCAAGGTATTAAAAAAGGTCAGATACCCTTGACACTTGTTTAAATACTGTATGTGTGGGTAGAATCATTCTGATCATGTAATAATTCTAAATAATAGTCAAGTGATATTTGATGCCTTTTAATTTTCACGTTTTTGACTCGTGAATCAAAATAATAGATGAAATTCTTTCAAGGAATGTCTGTTCAATTTCTTTAAATATTTTAGGAAAAAAAAAAAGGCCAAATATAAAAAAGTTAATTTATGGGACAGCATCAGAGAAAACAAATCCAGTTAACAATATACTAATAGATCTTTTTTTTCTTCTTGAAAGCTTCTATTCTTTTATTTCTGTTCTCATTTTAACAAAATGAATTTGCTGTGGTAAAGCCAATTTCTGTAGCTATGTCAAACTATTAGCAAAATTTAATAAAATTATTTGTTTTATTGTGCAAAGTAATTAAATGTCATATATCGTGTTTAGATGAACTTGAGTTGCAGAACTGAAAATACATTCCCTTATTTCATGTTTTTTGAAATATTCGAAGACTGTTAGTTCAGAACATTTTCTAACGATGGATTAAATGCAATGGCGTATTAATTTAAATTGGTTATACTAGGGATTTTATCACTTATCCTGATCCATTTTACTTAAGGTCAAAGTTTATATTTTAGTCTCTCTTTAGATTTACATTTATAATTAAACGATGGAGTAGAATAAATTAAACTTATAGAAATGGATTGGCGGAAAATCTTTATGCTTTCAATATTTCCCCAACATACCTTCATCAAATGAATGTTATCAATTAGTGAGTGAATATGTCAATCAACGTCAAATACAATCAGTGAAATGATGTCAACAAATAAACTTCACTAAACTAAAGCAAACAAATGCCACGTTAAAGGAAATGACTGATGGTTGTCTTTCTTAACAGATAATAATATTTATCAGGCTCTTCCAAAGGTATCATATGTTATTGTTTGCTTTCTAGGTGCTGTAGCAAATGACTGTTTCGCTATGTATGAGCTTTTCTTAGTTAAATTTAACATATAACTGATTCCGAATTCTTGCACGTACAAATTGGGTTGCCAACCTGTCCAGGTGATACGGATCCAGTTTCAGCATAGCGGTATAAAATTTTTGATACGCAACCATGAGAAACACGCAATTGTCGACTGATATGGCAAGGTCTGAAAGAGTTTTATAGAAAATTCCAATATTGTTTAACTGAAGTTTAACAGTGGTATTTTAACAAGAAAAAAAGTAACAGCGAAATTCAATAGAGAAAATAAATTCATCTAATTTTTAATTTCTAATAACAAATACAAAAGTTGCCCAATTTTGAATACTAACTTACCTTTCCAAGGTTGTAACAAGTTTCTTTATGCTGGATCACTGAGCCAATCTCTTTTACAGAGTACAGATAAGAACTCAGGAAAAAAACCTTTAGAAGTGAACAAAATGGAAAAGACCACCCATGAAACGCTTTTCTTTTTTGTGCCAGAAAAGGTTAAAGAAAATAAATAGCGCTCTTAAATTTAATGACCAAAAAAGTGTCATTAAGGGGAGAGTGAAGAGGGGTTTGAAAAGAAGAAAGTTGCTAGGTGTGCACAATTTACTTTTTCAGATAAATTATGTTGAATGCAACTACTTCAACATTAACATGGGTCATTTGAACGGAATGATACACCTGCTATAACAGGAAGAGGTAATTAAATTTCATTGTGTTTATTTGATTCTTTTCTTCCAAACATAATTTATTAAAGTTGTTTGTTTAATTTACCATTTTTAGAATGTAAGGTGATTCAGATAGTACAACAGCTGTCACGTCTAACAGAATGATACACTGGAAAAAACCTCTGATGTCAGACATTGAGCATTACGTTTTAATTACGTGCGCAAGCAGTATAGTGTTTATCAACAAGTCCACGTTTTCAAGGAACTATAATCCAGCTGTCTCCTTCATTTCAGGGGAAGGTTTTGAATAAACTGTAGTTGTTAAATATCTAAGTCAAGGAGTAAATTACAGATTTGAATTATTTAAACTAAAATATACCAAATTGAAATTTAAATAGTTGTATACAGAAGACATTCAGTACTCTTTGAAGTGCCAGTTATGATAACAACTAACAGATTTTGGTTAAGAGAGTCTAAATGCTAATTTGCAGGCAAATAAATATATTTGAATTCCATGCCACCTGCATGACTACTTAAAAAGACTTTAGAACATAAAAGAAGATTTGTTCTTACTTTGGTATGACTACTTAATTCTGCAAAGTGGCATACATCAGAAAAATAATTCGCATATTCTTGTACAAATTATGGCCACTCAAATTATGTCCGTTAAAAAAAAAAAAAATTAATTTTTATTTGATGATTCACACAGATATGAAATGATCGTAACTGCAACATTAAAGTGGTGATGAGCCTAGTAGAAATAGTGGTGATAAGAATGATTGTGATAATCTGGTGTTTCATTGTACAGTATTTAATAGAAATGAGAAAGAGGCAGACTTACTTCACACCATTAGTAGCCATTTCAACAATTTTCAACCGAATGTGTTGTGGCAACGGACGCCCATTGATAAATACACCACCAAGCTGATTTACTCGACCCTGTAAACTGTACGCATTGACCAAAAGGAATAGAAATTAAGATATTAGAGTATTAGACAGGAAGCAAAAATGGATGAGTAATTTAGGTCATTTGAGAATACAATATAGAATGAATTTATTAGTTAATATTCGATTTTAAATGATCTAAAGTTAAAATTATCGAAATGTTTATCCTCAAAAGTTCTTGTTCTGAAAGAAATGAGATAAAATCTAAAGTTGCGATATTTGAAGATGGTGAGTTGAAGGGTTTAAAGATTATTCAGAAAATTATTTCTGTCATTTTTGAGTAAAAGTGTTCAGAAATAAATACAAGTAGAGCCATAACAAAATGATTCAAAACTTTGAAGCTTTAAGAGTTCTAAAAGACTTTAAACATTCCCTCTAAGACTCAGGAAACATCTTTTTGTCCGGAAAATTTTTCTGATAAGAAAAAAAATTTCAAGGTAGTATTTTCATCAAAGCATCTGATGAATTTCTTTTCGTTTGTTGGTAATTTTTCTCGCAAATATTCTCATTATCCTAGCTATGGTAATAGCTCTACAAGCAGCAATTCAACTGTTAATGGGTCATTCAAAATTTCAGCTAATTGAAAGAAGAGAAATGACTCTACCTGTCCCATAATATTAGCGAACGTGAAGGAATGATGGTTGGAAGTTAATGCGGCGTTGTCACCAGCAGTAGCGACGGTGTTGGTGATGGCAGTGGTATTGGTACTACCTGTGGTACACGCCATTACTGTGTTGGTACTACCAAGAGATAACAACAAAAACTTCAACAACCAATTCACACCATTTACCGATTATTTAAAAAAGGAGTGATAATTTTGACGGTTTGATGTGCGGGGCGTCGGTTGTCCAAAGGTGGTCTTCAGGGGGTGGGAATGTTCTCTGATTGAAATGAAATTATTTTAATGTATCCGAAAATATGAATGCTCCTTGCTACTACCATAACACGGTCGCTTTGCCTGTTATCATCTACATCACTCTCCCGCGTTCCTTATCCATCCACAAAACATTACTGGTAACAACGGATCTGGAGTGTCGAAAGTCCCGCAATTCCTCCTCCACTACTCCCCGCTCCCCCGCGGTGTTTTCTTTTGTTGATGACTGATAATTATACGCTGCCATAACCCATCACAGCCTTCTTAACCACCCAAAAATTTCCCGTCCTTTTCGTGTGTTTGTTTTATTTCTGCCCCGCCTCCACACTAAGCTCGCATGGCTACAGGCCCCCACCGAACATCCCATCTTTAAGTACCGTATCAGACACAGGGCAGTTCCATGTTACCTTTATCACTCCCATCATCCACCTCCTACTTATTATCATTTTATACAGTGATTGAGCATCGATTGTGGTTAAACTGATATGAATTCCACGGGGAGTAATTTTCAGCACGATGGGAAAAGCTTAGGGTCAAAGGTCTCGTCTAGTTGAATTACATGTGGAATGTAAGAGTGAACTCAGAAATTACACGCAACCTTTCCAATGCACAGCACTTGCAGGAATTGAACCTTTGCTTTCTCACTTACAGATTGGTTGAAACTTCTCAAATTCAGGTTCCACGTGACAAGAAAAATGGTGCTCTCGTTTATAAGTGATTGACACGTTGATGTGCTTCTTTTTATTCTAAAAGTTAAACAAATTACGCAAAAACATAAGAAGAAGTTAAAACGCTTCTGTGATTTTGATAAGCTTCAAATAAAACAGTCTTATCTCATTTTATCTTTTTATACCTTTTCCAAAAGATACGTTACAAACAAATAACATACCAAAAAAAACAAATGCATCTACGACTTATTTATCAATTACAGTTTTTCTAAAAACCAGTGGAAAGGAAAACTTCAACATGTTGCAAGTTTGTCTAAAATATTTTACAGAGCTTTATCCCTCTCTCAATTATCTACTTTTTATTAAAACTAAATTTCATACTACACATTTGATATCTTCCCTCTACAGTGCTTGTTTAATTAAGTGAAATAAATAACCAGTGGGTTTAGTAAATGATTTATGAAGTGAAACTTGCTCGTCAATTTTAATATTTTACTTCGATTTTAAAAAGAATTAAGTACCATAAAAATGGGTGAAAATTTGGTTTTGTTATTACCAAAATGGTGTGTAGTCAAATGACAAAATCAGCCCAGGAGTTAGATCTAATGGATCGACTAGGTCCTAGGACCCAGATCTAACTACGAACTTTGTCACTGTAGCATTGACGATACACATTTTGAGAGCTGGAGTTACCGCAGCTGCTGGCACCCAGAACTTGCCGTCTCATAGATCCTCGTTAACGGTTTTAAATTGTACCCATTCCGATAATCGACCTTAAACAGAACGGTCTCTTTATGTCAGTCATAAGATATTAGGAAAGTTAATCGCATGCTTTGTTAAGTTTAAAACAAAGACATAACAAATCTCTTGATTTTAAGTATTGAAGCTTTACCTACTTCTAAACATTGCAGTTACCATCGACAATTCAAGTTCATTTTTTTCATTTTTTTTATCGTCTTATTTTCAAGCCTTGATTCCCTAATCTAGTTCTAGGGAACTGGAATTTGGAAACTGGATTTCGAATATATTCAAGTTTTTATGAATACTGTTATCCATTACTTTATATATATATCAGATCACAAAACCAAACAAGCGCTAATTTGCAGTATTATGTTCATTTTCTCCTTTATGAATTTATTGAGGAACAGATCCATGAAATTTTAATAATTTCATATTATACAAGCAGCAGTTGAGAATGTTGCTTTGAAGTTACAGAGCAGAGGTTGCAGAAAATATTTACCCTTTCCGGATCAAATTCATCTCTTTTACAACGGTAGAAATATTTTCTCAGTAATATAAAAAAAAACCCTTTTTCCAAAAAGTAGAATTATTCTCATCTTTACTTTGTTTCCTTTACTGAAATTTTCTATAGTTCAGATAAATATGTTCTACAATTTACAGTCCTTATGAACACCGAAAAAAGCTACTTGAACCAACATATAACTTCTTTCCATTTGTTACCTGATTCTTTTGCACTTCAAACTGGTCATACTGTCTGTCCATTACTTGATCATGGAAATTATGTTTTGAGTGGATGAGTAATTGTGAAATGAAAGTAATATTTTTAAACCAAAGACAATATGCGACTGAATGTTCTTTCTTTTCTTGACCAAACTGACGTGAATTTTAGTTTGCTTGATTTATTCTGCTTTAATTAGCCATGCACTATTAACATACCTGTCGTTACTTTCCTTGTATGAAAATCAAAACTGACCTATTACATCTTCAGATATGCTCCACTTTCAAACACTGGAACTCATTTCCAAGCACACTTCTTTTCACGTTCCACGTAGCTAAGCGTATTAATAACGCACGCTTTCTTCTAATGCATCTTTTTCAAGTATCGCATGATGTGTTTTATGTTTTTTCTTTTTTTTTGATAAGCGTGGAAAAGCGAAAGAGTATAAGAAATATCTACGAAAAATAGGATCTTATAGTAGTGATATGATGGAGTGAGAATAAATTTGATAATAATTAGGATTTAAGAGATGCGCTTGCAAGGAACAGTGATGAGAAGAACTTTTGCACAGTGAGATTGATCGGATCGTGGAAAAAAGAAATTAATAACTAATTTCAAGAAAGCAAACAGTTTCTTTTTTTCTTAAAAGACCCCATTCCCGACAAATTATCCGAACTATTTCCAATCTTCGTTAGAACAACGAGAGACGTGTGTATGTGTGTGTAAATGGGCAAACAATCACTCAGTTCATAAATAATTGAGAACTTCGCAAAATATTCCCCAACACCTTACCAACCTCCCCAACCCCCTCTTTCTTTGGCATATTGTATCTCAGGTTCTGCTCAGCTCATTATGCAAAAAACTCGTCCCAGAACATGGCAGAATTTTTCAGTTTCCTATCGGAATCAATTAATTAAAACATAAATTAAACGAGCAGTGACGGTCTACAAAGCGATAATGGTTGAGTGGTGCAGCGTCTATTGCTGCAGCTGCAACTGCGTTTCGGACGTTTTTTTTTTCTTTTTTTCTAAACAAAGTCAATTTTCCCGGCCCGCACCAAAAAATTGATATATAATTATGAAGTGTCGTTTTAATCGTTTTCATACCGGCGGCACTTTTCGAATTTTCTGCTCATAAAGAAAAAAGAAAAAGTGGTAATTTTTCTGACCTTACAGTTTTCAGTGATTTTTTGCTTTGATTTTGATGATTTGGAGTGTAAAAAGTATTGAATGACATAAAGAGAGGCCAACCCCAACAAGGACAATTTGTTCAACTACACAGATACACATCACATTCCCTTTGATTACATTAAATGTGTAGAGAAGAAAGCGATAATTGGTTTCAAATAAATTACACTTAAATATTTGATAAATTAATATGAGAAAAGCACCAAACGACCTTTTCTGTAAATGTTTGATGATTGATGATTAAAGCACATATGGTGATGATAACAGTTAGTCAGTGATAATGATATCAGCCATTGTCAAACATTATATTGCCACTTAACCTTTGACTCTGTTCCATAAGTCTTTTTTCTTTCTTGTTGATTTCTCTTGAGGTAAATTTTTAATTCTTTGTTTTCGTTCTTTCAAGGAGGGTCTTGAGTGTGATTGAAAACAGAGAGAAGTTTTTCATTAACAGTTGAACTCTGTTATTGTTTATTTGGATATCGAGTAAACATTTCATGGAAGTATTACTATTATTTGGAAATAAAGGTTTGTTTTGATGTTTTCCGATGATGCATGATTTGTTAGCAAGGGAATTACAGTCGATAAAATCAATCTTTATCTAATCAAGCAATAAATTATAAAAATAATTTAGCAAAAATATATCACTAAAGGAATCACCAGCTATTTGAGTGAATCAATGATATATTTGCTTATCAGCTTTCCAGTAACATCCATCATTCCATACTTGCAGAATTTCGATGCAATCCAAGTAATTACAGTTAACTCATGGCAAGAGAATAGCAAGAACTAAGTGTTGAAACATGGTAGAAAGCAGTAATATGAGTAATCAGATGTTTAAAAAATGAAGAATGAGTTTTAGATTTCTTACAAATAACTTACATTGCGGCTTATAAATCTCATTTTTAGCTTGGAAAGTGCCATTCAAACACTACAGTTCAATCATTTAGACGTCGAATTTTTCAATGACCAGTCTGTTCGGTTAGTCAGTTCTATTCATTCGCTCAGTCAATCGGTCAGTCAGTTAGTCAGTCATTAAGTTCAGTAGAATTCTTATCAATATTACAATCTTTTGAAGTGAGTGTGTGTGTGTGCAAATATTGATGGGTCATCTTACAAGGTTACTCACACCTCCATTTTAATATTCATTCCCAGCGCTATGATATGCGAAGTATAACAGTACGTACTCTGGCTGATCGTTATCATTTCACATTTCGTGAAGAGCAAGGCAAATATTAATTAATTCATCACCCATCTCATAAAATCATTATTTATTCTAGAATACTTCGGAATGAGTGGTGTGAATGAAGAAGCTTGCATCAACTGAATTAGAAATTCGGAAAACCAAACTGAATAGACAAACTGGAAAGTGGAAAATGAAGGGGATAACCTTATGCTACTGTAGTAAAGTAAGACTTCCTTGAAATTTACACTTTAGAATTCTGATAACCGATCAGAGAGTGATAATTTCGATCACTTTGTTGCAGGAAGGATCCATACCTAATGTGCGTTGATTGCCAATTTATTATCCCATTGTATTTAAATGGATCGCAAGTAATTCTCTGACGAAAAATAATAATTCACTGACAGGTACATGCATCACTCATCTGATCCTTCCTCATTTAAAATGTATCATGAAATTAAGATCTAAAAGTTTTCTTTTTTGTTTCCAGCAATAAGTGAATTTACTCCTATTTTTAATGCTCTTTTCTCTTAGTAGATTTGATGATAATCCTATTGGATGAACAAATCTGTTAACTATCCAGCGGTATCTCATTAAACAATGACACCTTCACGAGGGCCGATAGCATCTGTTAATCATTTCTGATGACCATTCTCATTACGGATATGAAAATGAGCTGCCGTTGTATGGAGTTCATAAAAATATTGAGGGACGAAATTTCAACTGAGTACTCTTTACAAAATCTTATCTTCCTTTTGCTGCTTTTTAATTTATTTATTTATGCAAATTACTTGTTAATTTTTTACACTAATTAACTTTGTTGTGACTGAGACGTTGAATCCTTTGAATCACGGAAGAGCGTTACCCTATTTTAAAATACCCTACATCTGTTAGGTGAAGAAAGTTCCTAGTACTGTATGAAGTTCATATACTGTATGAAGTTCATATGTTTTACCAGCAGCTCACACATAAATCTTTAAAAAAGTGCTTTCCAAATTTTTTATTGGACTGAAAAGAAGATCCTAAGTTTGGAATGTAGAATTCATTTCAAAAAAAAGCATACTTCAAGCAAAAAATAAGTATGTGAAGCACTTGGGTATATTTCCATTTGAATTAAAGGAAGGAAATTTTTTAATTTTCGTCAGCTCTGCTTACTTACACAGAATGAGAACTTCTGTATAGATTTTAATCTAATCTTAACTGGTTCCACGCATTATCATAATTATAACAAAAAAAAAAAATGAACACAAAAAGCCTCATTGTTACTATTCACATACTCATGACAGAAACGGTATTATATCATATAGAAGCATACTGTGGATAAAATAGTATCGGTAACACTGATGGATCTTGAAACTTTACCGGTGATGTTGAACTGACGGGATAAGAGAGTAAATTCATTTGTGATGAAAATAATGGCACAGTTGGAGACTGAAAAAAATGAAAATAAAAATCAATTCCCTCAATTCTTCACAGTGAACTAAGAATATGATTTAAATAAAATTCGAAAATTAATCATTTGAATATGCAAATCTTTAGTAGATTCATTCAACTAATATTAGCAAAGATATCAATCTTAATTACATGAATAAAACTATCACAATTATAAGGAATCTTGCAGTTGTTTCTATCTTTTCTCTTTCTCTTAATTCCAGTATTTTTCTCTTGCCACTGGAGCAACAGACTTGCCATTTAAGTAAAGCTTATGATTTTATGCCTTGTTCACTTTCATGCGAATGAAGTTGGCAGCAAAATGAGCAGTTGAAAAACTGATACATTTCACGAAGTATTAATTTAAGAAATTTATCAGTTAGTAATCAAACAAAAAGTAGAAAGGAGTTAATGAAAGTTCGAGGAAATACGTAATAATTAGAATTTGAACAGTTAACAAATAAAATTTTAGCATCGCCCGATTTAAGAGTAATTATGAAACTAAAGCACTACAATATTTGAACATTCGGGTTGTTAAAACAGAAAACTCCAAACTATAAATGTTTGAATCTTACAAAGTGGAAGTGATAGAATAATGTTCAGTTTCTTAAATGCAACTTTATGTCAGATATTTGTCCCAACATGCTTAATGATGAGTAAGAAAGATTTAATTCATAAACCTGTTGTATAGGCGATCGAGGCACAATCGACATAGAAGAAATGTTCTGAACTAAAAGTGAACTAGCACCTGTGAAGGTAAAATTTTTGCGACAACGTGCTCGTCGGTTACTGAACCAAGTCTGAAAATTGATGATTCAATTGTGGATGTCTGTAAAAAATTTTCATTTTTACAATACACTACAAAGTGCTTGTATATTACAAATTTCAGTATTGGCATTTTTAGGAAGTTTACCACTCACTATAACTTGAAGGAAGAAATATTGAAGTCATTAGAAAAAAAAGTTTCCTTTTAAATCTCAAGTAATAAAATGATGGTCTAAGATAATTTTACAGTTAAATTCAAAGATGTCTTGAGAACTGTTGCAAAAAACTTCATGCACCATAATTTTCTCTTCACTAAGATTTGTTTTCATTGCGATTCGCTCCCGTTCATCCTGATCAGGATAAGTGTTTGCATTAAACGCTGTTTCTAGAACCTCGAGCTGTTCACTGCTAAAACTTGTTCTATTTCGGCGTGCTCTTCCATTTTTTCCGGAATTTCCATCCTCTGATGGGTTTTCTTCCTTTTTCTCTCTGATCTCTTCTGTTTCCGAATAACTTGCTTGAGACGTTTCTGGGATATTACCTGCACCTAAATTTAATTTTATTACAGATTATTTTGCGCAAACTATGGTTGGAAAACATTTTCAAAAGATTAATAAAAGAAGCAAAAATTAAAGGAGAAGTTTCCAAATAGATGCACTATTTTATAGAACTGGATTTAGCACTGAAAGAAGACTTAACCATCTACTGGTAGCTTTTCTTAAAAATTCAGACATCATAAGCATGAAATAATTGGTGCAATAGTTGGAAGTTGTGTAGAAGGTGTGACAACGATTTCGTCCATTGGATACGGTAGCATTTGTGGATACTTAAATATAGTGATGACAAACTGTAGCATTGATCAAAGAAAAACCGAATGAATAAAGCAAACCCATCCAACTAACAATATTTGGATCACATTCTCGAGAGCAAAAGTGGCAAGGACCGATAAGATGAAGGGTAAGATAAAAAGGTGATAAATACGTCCGTATTGAAGTTTATGGTTTTTTAATTGCCCCCCATTTTCATTCCTTAGCACTTTTTTCGAGAGTTTTCACCAATCACTATCCTGTTGAGCATTAGAGCAGTAATTATAAGTTAATAAAAATTTTTTAAAAAAGATCTGGATAGGGATTGATAACCCATCACCTTTCGTCTAACTGTAGATCTGAAGTAGAATCCGAAATTCAGTTAACTCCAAGCAAAGTGCTGAGTAATTTATGAAATGAAAAAAAATCCTAAAACATTCACTAGCCAGATAACAAATTGATTGAGCCGTAATTGATACAAGACGAAGTTACCGACTATATTCTATTTGTAAAGCATAGAAAAAGGATTATCTGTAGAAGCAATAAGATGATTAAGAGAGGTAGGTCGCGTGCCAACAAAGCAGATGAGTGGTTAATAAGATTAGTTTGGCGAAGAAGATGGACAATCTGTGATAATGCTCACATCTACAGATATCAACAGATTGCGTTTCTGATAATTAATTCTTTATTACTTTGAACTCTTGCGACTTATACATAAGACTGATGTTCAGTCTCCAGCAAAAACAGCAGCGACGACAACTTTAGGAGAAAAAACTGAATTCATTGTGCATATGAAGAAACTATATCTTATTTGAATGCAGATTTACATGTCTCTCCATTGATGTTATATCAGTAATGAGGAAAACTGAGTAGCATTTCAAATTTTTAGCGTGAAAATACGTTTATTGCATGTGCACTACAAGAATAATGAGGTTTAGGTACAATTTAATTCCAACAAAGCTAAATTATCTTTGTCAATTTTTTAATTACCAGGCAGATACGTCGGTCGTATCGTGACATTTTTTAGTGACTTAATTCAAGCAAGATACATGCAGACGATAAGGTGAAACAAGTTGCGCAATCTATGCCCAATACTCGGATGACACTTCATGACAAATTGCTCATTTTCTTTACCAAGAATGAAATCTGTCCTCATAAACACTCCTCTGCGAGTGTGAACATCCGAAAAGTCATTCATTTTCAGAAAACTGAGTTAAGGTAAGAAGAATGATACGACTTGATTTGTATGACATCTTGAGTTGCACCCAGTGACTACAAATAGTGAAGAGGTACATTCAAACGGAAGTGCTTCATACACCGTCTCCAATCATTCCATCACTGGACGGTTTGATTTATTACCTCACGAGATCAGAATCTTATCAAGAAAATTAATCAAAAATTTGCGTAGTAAAAAGAAGATAAAATATGCAAAACGAAAAATAGTGTGGCATTGGAAGAAGTTCGAGAGAATCCGTGAAAATATATGGCTGTCTCAAGAATACAATTTCCTCTATATTTTTTCTGTCGTAATGTCAATGCTCTTTTAGCATCTCTTGGAAGTTGATAAATCATTTTGTAAGAATGTGGGATGTCTATTAATTATGCATCAATTGGAATGCAACTTTATTGCAAACAATGATTCTAAGTTTGACAGACTATACTGTTAAATTGGTTCAAGATTCAGACAACTTCCTGCACATTAGGAAACGGAAGAAATTTCAACCTCGAAATCATCTATTATTGCACTGTTTTCGATTTTGTACGATTTTCGACTAAATTTTATGATAAGATTGATTATCAGATTGGGAAACATATAACAGATTGTTAGCTGACAGTAATAATATTAGCAGTTATCAGTTAGTAAAAATCCAAATTATGCAAAAACGGGAAAATATTTTAATGTTGGACAACTAACGCTTGTCAAGATCCAATTTTAAGAATCAGATATTAATAAAGAACATTTGATCAGTAATGATTTAAGAGCAACCGCTAACTAATTAATTCACAATTACTTAATGATTGAGTCTTCCCCATCTCATGTCCTGATAAGGACAAAATCTTGCGATGTACTCTAATAACGGATTAATGTACATAATTTTAAATGCAACAACCAGAAATCTCATATTTAGTTGTGGTTTCCCTTAAATTCTTTGTCATCCAAAATGCGTAGCAAATCGTCAATGCGCTAATTCAATAACAGGTTTGCAGACAGGTTATGAAAATGATAATTTTGATGGGTTTCAAAGAGCAAATTTCTATCGGAAACAATGTCATACGCCATTATTAATACAGCCCATCACTAATCAAATTCCATTAGACCATATAATGCTTTTTATCTCATAATTACCAATCGGTTTGATTTGATGGATTGTTTTTAAATTGTACAATAAACCTTCTCAGGCAGTGTGATTAATAAAATTCATGAAGCATGTTAAAATCTACCATAAAAATAATATTCATTATATCTATGTGCGTTAGCTACACTTATAATATCTACACAACTGTTTTATAAGTTTTGTTTGAAGAAAAGTTTGGTTTAATTATCGACTCTATTTTTAACTAGCTGATCGAATTCTTTAAATGAAGAATAAGCTCAAAAAGTAAATTTTATCGAAACTAAAACAAACCACTGGGTAGACCGAGGATATGTTCTATACTGTGATTTAGTTGATTTTTTTTCGATGGTTTCATTTCTTTGTCATTTGAACCAGTGAGTTTTTTTGATCGAATATGCCTAAAAAAGATTTTTTTCTCTTAGGACTTTAGATTTAATTAAGCACATAATAATGGATAAAACATTGAAAAACTATGATTTCAGTTAGATTTCGTTTTAAAACCAAAAATTCCAAAAATATAGAAACAAAAGTTACCTGTTGATGGAGGATACGGTAGGTGCGTTTTCTGGAGAACAGATCTCTTGTTCGATAAGACAAGAGCGTAGTTCACTTGCACATAGATTGGGGCATTTTGCTTTTAATGCCAAAATATGCTTTTCAACAGCTTGAATAGCCAATCGTGAACGCGGATTACCTCCGATCTGAAATTGGAAGCAAATTTCAAAGTAGCGAATAAAGTTTCAGAAAAGCATTTTGAATTAATAACATTGTTGATTAATTAGAATCAGTGCAAAGTTTTCGATATATTTAAAATAGTTTTCATGACACAAAAAAATTATTCTTTATTTTTCGTTTTTTGTTTACTTAAATTTCCGAATTATTAGGATAAAATTATTGTCTGTGAGGTTGGGTAAAGCATAAACATCTCGGACCTCAGACTCTGCTACATTTTATCTTCCGCTCTCCACTACTAAAAATTTATTTTGCAAATTTCCAGTTATTTTAAATATTTAAATCATACTGTGAAAATTTCGAATTCAAACATGGATTTGACAGAGACCCATAATTTCAAAGAACTAAAAATTCTTTCATCAAACTGTCAAATAACAATCAAAAGTGAACATTTCAACCGAAGCACTCATTAACACACATCTGCCTGAACAACAACAGCTCACCCAATTCTTTTCCTTGTTCACTAATCAAGAAGACAACTACCCCTCGCAGCACCGAAGCAACAACTGCTCTAGAAGAATGGCGTATAAATCTCGCTATAGGGGGTACGAAATCCGACGTGTGCTGACCTAGGACAAGCTGATGAATTTCTGATTAAAATTTGAGGAAAATGAGCTCAGCGCCCTTCTGCACCATATGTCTCTCAAATGAACCTTTTAGCATTTCACATCAAGGCATTCGTTCAGGACTCAAAACATATCTATTATAAGATTCTCTATGATTTAGTTCTCTACTGTCTACTGTATACACTTAGTTTCAAACCAAAAAGAAAACCAACTTGTCCAGGCGATACAGAACCTGTTTCAACATAGCGGTTCAAGATTTTGGATACAGCTCCGTGAGATACACGTAATTGTCGACTAATGTGACAGGGTCTGAAAGTTTCAGGCTGAACCATTTAAAACTTTTAGCTATTCAATATATTTTGAAAGTGATTTTAATAGAACATAAAAAATGCTGGCTTTCAACCACTAAATTCAGAAAAAAGGACAAAATCGATTTTGTGAATTTCCATATTCTATGTTATCGATATTTTAATAACTAATAAATTTTAAGTTTTGCTTTATTAATATAAAACAATTAAATTCGATCGAAGACTTACTTAATTCCATTACTGGCCATCTCGATTATTTTGATTCTTATATGTTGTGGCAATGGTCGCCCATTAATAAAAACACCGCCGAGTTGATTGACACGGCCCTTTAAATTTTTAGAGTTTTAGGCATTCTAGAATTAAAAATTTAAGCACCATTTTTTAATCAACTTATTTGATAGCTTCATGGAAATCCATTGATAAGAAATTTGCTTCCACTTTTAATACCTTATTTCTTACGAGCATCAAGATTTTTACAGCAACTTTAAATTTTTCGAGCTAATTACGCAATGAAAACAGAACTAAAATTTGCTCAAAATGAAATAATCCATTCAATGCAGTTGATTCAGTTACTACAGATTTTTTTTGACAGTATGCAGTTCTTCTGATATACTGTGTACATATCTGTTCTACACAAAAAGAACCTTCAATCATCATCAAAAAATAATCGAACCTGTCCCATAATATTCGTAAAAGTAATATTTTTATTGCTCTCACTCATAACACTTTTCGTATAAACAGCAACAAAAATTTCGCCTGTAAAATTCAGATAATTATTACGAAGATTAAGATGTTGACATTGAAATCGAAGAGTGAGCAAATGGTTTTGCCATAGTGAGATCCTTTCAACATATTAAACTTCTGTAGGGTTAATAATTTAATTGACGGAGATTTGATAGGGCAAATAAAGAAGAATAATAGTGGTTTCAATATGATAAATCTATTCGATTATTCGACAACGATAACGATAACGACTACTCAACAAAATCTTTTAATTAGATTAAAATTAGACAAAATGCTTAAAATTGTGAAGAGCAAGAGATATGGAATAATGAACAAGCTAATATAGTAATCGTTATAGAATTAATATAACTAGTTCTAATTGAGAAGCTAGATGTAATGTAAATATCGTTAATTATATTTAATAAATGGAAATGAATTAAGAATAATTCCCAATGATCTGGATAAAAAAACACATTTAAATAGCAAAAGGGGTAGCGCTTTTCAGATTCTCTTTCAACTGGACTAATTGTGTTAGGTTAGACAGATTTTTTTTTTAAAGTACTCATGCATATTCCAATTGCCGATAAAGGGAAAGTCTTACTGATCCACTCATATCAACAGTCTCGATGAATGCTATGATAACTGATATTAGTGAGGCTCAAGTTGTAGCAAAAAGGTTCGATGAAATAGAAGCAGCAGGAGGTGGCAATGAGAGTTACCACTAGGTGTGGTACCGAGGTATCGTGGTACCAGCCAAAACAGATTCAGCATGGGTGAAGTGCTATGACGAAAAGGGTAGTATGTTGTTCCGCTTATCATCGCATTGGAGAGACCGTTAATTGGTGGGGAGGAGTGGCCATTCCCCCTGTCACGCCCTCCACTTGGCGGTGGCCTTCGTGGAAATACCGTTTCCGAACCGTCACCACTACCGCAACCATCGATACGGCACAACTATCACACCATCGATGCCACCACTACTGCTGCAACCAACGGCACCACCACCACTATTGCAACCATTGGTACCACATCACCTTCAATTATCGATATCATACCACTATCACACCATCGGTACTACAGCACTATTGTAACCATCGGTACACTATCATTACTGCAAACATCGATAGCACCACTGTCATAGCCATCGGTGCCATACTGCTACCAGAACCATCATTTTATTATCATAAATAACATTATCACCATGATCATATTATCACCTCCCATAATGAGAATATCAACTCATGCGCAAGTCTTTCTACCTCAATAACTTTCTTCGATGTAATAACGCGACTTTGTGATTTTTGTTGCCTTCGGCTTTTTTTTTTTTGTAATTATTTTTTCAAATAGCTTAGTTGGACCAATCCAAGTTGAACAAATATTTTAATGATAATCTTGATATATTAGAAAAAAAGGTTCTGCGAAATCTTTCTTCAAAGTGACAGGCTTCTTGAGACGACAGTTATCAAACTTTATGATCCAAATAATCCGTTTATTGAACATCTTTTTAAAATTTTTTCCAAGTAAAATTTTTCCACAAAGTTTTTCTCTTTATGTCGCAAATAAAATAACGACTGCTGTGACACTTTTTTCCCAAAGCCAATCAGATTTCATTTTCAAAAAATATGCGATAAAGTGGCATCGAAACATCAATCAAGAAATTTGTAATTATACAATGTAAACAGCATCTGTGAGTAGTGCATCACATCCATTGCACACTCTTACTTTTTTTCAATTCCGTTCCAGCAAGAAATTTGAATCACTTTGATTGAAAACCATGAAGCGATTCGTCGTTGAATTCAAATGAATGTCTACCATTTTACATACATATTACAAAATCGTTTAACTTCCGTCTGAATCGCAACTTCTTTCATTGCAAAACCCGAGAGGTCTGATGAATCAGCAGGTGACGTCGCCAAGTAATTCCATTGTCTGATTAAGAAATTTTATTTGTAACACCCAGAATTAGTTAAAAACATCAGCATACGGCCTTCAGGGATAATTTAAAAACTTGATTTCCTTTACTTTAATTTATGAATTTTGTGCTTCGTGTTTTTTATAGTATCAGAGCATTCAATTATTTCTCGAATCGTCAGTTGGGCAATTTAAATTGATAAGTGATAAATCCCGAAGAGGACTCCACACTAGATAATACTCTGAGCTATAAAATATAATTCATTTTTAGCTATTCTTTCTATAATTTTAATAAGTTGTTTATTGAAAACAGCCAAGCAGACATTTCAGATGATGCGAATTTTTCACCTTAGGCTTTATCAGCAAACATCGCTAACTTGATCATTGCTGTTCTTCTTTGTAATTATCAAATGCATCAATGCAGTGGGAAGAGTATATGATTCCATACTTCTAAAAGTCAAATGAATGGTTTGTTGCATCTTATCTTATGATATCTTCATTTAATCAAAGATTCAATCTATCTTCCCTTTCCGCCAAAATAACGTTCTATTGGAGATTAGAACTAGTGGATCCAGTGATAACAGTATATCACTTTAAAATGCTCTATAACACAATAATTAAAGATGTGCTAAATTCCACTGTTTGTGAGAGAATGATTTATTGCTTTCACCCTATTTAAGTTGATTATACTGCCGCAATCTCTTTTCCTACGTCTTCTTTAGGCTTTGATAGAATCTCAAGCCGCAAATCCGAGCCCCGCCACTCAAAGTTGCATCTTTCTTTTCGTGTTTTACTTCCGATACAAAAGAAACATTTCGCCAAAGAGAGGGTAAAATAAGGGGGATAGACTTCTTAAAAACAAAGTTTTCCAGTAGTTTTCACATGAAAAACATGATATATCTATTTTCCTCCAAAGTAATTTCAATTATATTAATTTCTACTTATTAACAAACACAATCCTAACTTCTTTTTTGGGCAGCTACGTTTCAGTTTCCATGAAATAATTACTGTCTGGAATAATTGTTAGAATTAATCGAGAATTCGTCGAAATATGAGAACCATCCAATTTAATTTAATTAATGCAATTTTTGGTCTGCAGGAAATTTGAAATTATTGTTGGACATAAGCAGTGAAAAGTGGAAGGGGGAAGAAGATTCACCGTGCAAAATTCTCCTCGAGATACAATTACAAGCCCCCCATTTGTAAATAAACAACAGTTCATAAGGTTATTTGCTTTGCAACAAAAAATATTGCTGCCATAGGAACTTACCGATCCCTTATCTCTCAATCTTTTATTAGTTTCTCTTCTTATAAATTTTTGATTTTACTTACTTATCAGGAAAAAAAAACGATGACATCTAAGAAAATTTCTTTTCCAGTGGTAAAAACTTGGTGAAATTGCACATTAGCAAATATGGGAATGATGCTTTCTTTGATCTAAACCCGTCCACTGAATCTAAATACTCAGCCAATGACCATCTAGAATATGGTTGATAGCACAATCTTTGCAGTACATTCCGCAAGAACAGATTCCTATACCTTCTTCAGCTTATCGATGAATTGAATATGAGATTTATTAAACCAATTCGAAAACGTAAATCCTATATACATACAGAGCTAATGTAAAGAACAAAGCATCCTTCAAAGGAAATTGAGGTTTTTGAATTGAAAAACTGTTTCTTGAAATAAATAGTATTTGTTTATGGGGAGCACAGAAAATTCATATCGTTTTTATTTTCCGATATATTTTTTCGTTTCATTATAGAACAGATATTGATCAAAAATGATGCTGCATATGAAGGACAAACAAGATACTTTCATATTGGCAAAACAACATTTCAGAATCAACTAGTATCATTATTATCTTATCACTTTTTCAATTACAAATATCTGTCCTTCAGCTAAGTAAAGCAATAAAGGTATCTCCTACGCAAACAAATTTTAGAAACATATGTAATCTCACTATTCCCATAGGGGAGCAGAAGTCATGAAATAAAAGGTTAAGTTGCCAAATATTCTAGTTATCTTCCGCAACAACATGTTTCTGAATATTTCCATCTACTAACAGTCTGGAAGGGCTCAAAACCTCAAATTACATTCAGATCAGCAAATCTGCTTCGGTAACCCCTGAGGTCTTGGATTTCACTTAGTGTGCAAAATACTATCACCACAATGCGTAATGCATAAAGATTGAGAAAACAATATGTGGTTAATTGAAAAGTAGATACAACATAAATAGTCATAAAAATGAGAAAAATAAGAAATGAACAGGAAATATATACAGCAACCAAAACTAAAAGTAATTTCCAGAATGTTGTAACAGTCATATATAAAATAATTTGCTTTTTTTGAGATTGAATAATCACAAAAGAGTAAGGAATCTATGGACACTAATGAATCTGTCAGCGACAGTTTGAAGTAACTAGAAAAAATGCACGTGAAAGCTTTTCTCAACTTTTTCTTAAATTTCCCAACCTTTGCTGAAAAAACGGTTGGAAAAAAAAGCTGTTTGTTAACATTACAGAGACTAGTACCAGTTTAAACCAAATTGACAAAGTATAACAAAAGAACTAATCAATTAAGCATGGTGTGATCCGTGAAAATATTTCGTCTTTGTTCTTCAACTTTTCGCATCCAACGATTTTGTTCAGCTTCTACTCGTCCCAAAACATTATCTGCAACTAAATTCACGTAATGAATCTATGCTTACGAGGTAAACCTACTCACTTATCAAACTTCATAAAAGGAATTGATATTGATACTGCTCTTAGATAAAAATCAAATAAAGAAGAAAGTTTTCTAAGCAATATAAGGATAGAAAAGAGTTCATAACACCTTAAATTCACGGTATTTTTTCCCAATTCCTTCTTACTATTGCAGCTTTTACACAAATGCGATAATAAAATGAAGTTACTAGTAAAACGATTATTAAAATTTATAGAAGAACTTACTGTTACGAGATCGCATAGTTATAGAAGGTGAAGCATCCGAAAACCGCTCATTAGACGGTGTCGTTCGGGCAAAAATATTATCTTCCATCTATAGGAATTTACAAAACTTGAAAATTTTATTAAACTATGTAATATCTTTCTTCATAAATGTCGTATATGCGTTAAAATTTGACTGGCTTTCTACAGAGTTTTTAAAAGCATACCTCATTGTTCTGCTGTCTATATGGCACTGAATGCCGCTGTTTGCGCAACATGGGATCCAAACACATTAGAAAAAGCATGTATGTAACAAGAACACACACCACGCAAATAACAAATATTACAACAACCTGAAAAGAATACAATTACATGCGAGCTGAACTATGTATTTCAGTTTAAAAAATTATAAGCTTTAATTGAAATTACTAGATTTGGAAGCAAATAAAAAGAAGAAAAACATCCAACCTTACTCACGAAAATAAAAAAGTAAAACAAACTTTCAACAAAACCGTATTCCTCGATTCATGTTTGCAATCACAGTTTGCCAAAAATGCATCCAAATGTGCAGCATCCACTATTTCCAAAACGTTCGGCTTCACCACTGCTTGTGGTTTACTGAAAATTCAAGGATAATTCACCTAATTACTAATGCTGTAATGTTGTAGTCAGTTTTCTGGAACCTGCCAAACAACAGCAATAGTGTGGCAAAACAGTGAAAATTTAACTGTCTTTTCCTTTCTTTCCCTCTCTCATGATCGATTATTCTAAAGATCAGCTGCAACATATTAGGTCCGAAAAATTTTCCAGAAAACTGACTACAACATTACAACATTGGAAAGTTTGGTTTCAAAAGAACAAAGAAAATTTTATAAGTAACCATAAGTTGTTATACCATGTCAGAGCATTAATATTTGATTTTGTATAATATCTTCGCTCGTCATTCACTGTACGATTCTCTGATGCAAAATATTTGGTGGATGGACAAACACAACGACAACGTGCATCTTCGAAATTCCCCTGAAATGAATACAGGTTAAATCACACCTTATAAATAAGAAAGCAGAACATTTTTTTCTGATCGTCAGAAAAGTAATGTGTCACATAACTTATCTTCTTCAATAGGAAATTAATGTCCTCGAAAGTCATATACTATTAAAAGAAGCCGACCAAATGGCGATCAAATATACTATTTTTCATCATTTCTACAAAAATAAAATGAAAACTTCATAGTTACAGCGCACTGCATCCAGATATTTATTGAAATACCCTACAATGTTCTTCTCAAAAATAAAAGCTTACGTGAACACTAAGAAAAGAAGTGCAAAGGAACAGTAGGGCTGACAATAACGATAAAGGCAACATGGACTACGATCGATAATACATGCACTTTATTAGATCTGAAAACTTCGTAAGAATTTAAATTTGGAACAAACTGTTAAAAAAAAACAAAATCTCACATATCGCTTGTTAAGGACGAAGATAACTCAAAAAAATCACTTCCTAAATCACAGTACATACAAAAACATCCAGTACACCGCCTCTAATACCTAACCTGATATTCCGGCACACTCTTCCATTTCACACGTTTATACATCAAAATATAAACCGATAAAGCATCGTAGCCTACTGTCAAGGGGTGACAATATGCACATGTGTGTCTCTTATTTATACAGAAGTGGTGGGATATATTTGCATGTTTGTTGCTGATCAACAAGAAAGTTCTCCTTAATGTGCTACTCATTTTTTGTACATTCCAAGCTGAGAGATGGTCGTTTCATTCCTGACCACTCATAATTTAACACTGGATACCTCCAGAAATTTGGCCGTAAGTCTTAACCTCATTGGATATCTCTCCAAAAAGTATAGCCCTCAGCTTGGCTCCATATTGTTTTGAATGTATTGTGTACAAACGAACAAATTTTGTTCTGTCACCTTGTCAAAATGATCATTTATTCGAGTCGGAATCGTTGGAGCAATTCTAACAGGGTATTATTTGGCTTGTGCTCTTCAATAAATCTTTGGGAATGTTTAACCATCATTGCATGCAAAAAAATGAGCCACGAAGTCTATTTATTACTGCATAAAAAACAAGATCAAATTTAACTCTTTCCATTCTCTCATACTTTCGTCCATTTCGAGGAAAATTCTTTATCTTTCTTCACCTAAATATAAAAATTCATTTCCAGATTCATATCGTCCTACCACCAAATTTGTTAATATTTTTCAATAGAAGCAATATCGAGTCACCATTTGATGATAGAATGCAGCTTCAAGATTTCCTTACTGTATGTTAAATCTTTTAAATTTTTATAAAATATTTCAGTCCGAGAAGAATGTGTATGAAATGTCTGATCTCATTGTTTCTGTGTTTTGGGACACAATGGGGAGCCAAAAATTTTCAGATTGTTGGAGAAATGTGGAATTACTGCGTGAAATCTTTCAGAGATAAAGAATTCGAAAATGGACGCTTTACATTTTCACGCATTTGCCGTAGCTAAATTCTGATAAATCTCTGGAATTCTATTGAAAAGTTCCATGTTTAAGGCTATGAATAGAGATTTCCCAGAACTGGTCCTGAGAAACACAGGGAACAATAATTTGCAGTTGCATCAGGAATGGAAGATATTAGTATCGACAAGGCCAATGGTATTTCTTTCATCACAAATATTCCATCACTTGAACAAATAGCTGAGTAAAAGATTTTCTCGACAGTTCTTTTGCTAGGTGATTTGGTCGATGAGAGAACCTTCACAAAAACTTTGAATTAAGTTTTGATCTTTTGTTCAAATAATTTTTGGAATCGCTCTTTTTTTCTCAACCTTTGAGAAATCCATTTCTTCTTCCTACTTGACTTTAAATCATCTGAAAAGTAAGAGGACAAAAGAACTTTTTAGGGTAAAATTCTTGATTGAAATATATTAAATAATGTTAATCTCTTCTGAACTCGGCAGCCAAAAAAACGGAAGCTATCTAATTAATTAATATCTGTCCCTTTGAATCTTTTTTTCCCTTTTTCAATTCATGTGCTACTTTTGTTTATTGAAAAGAGATAAAAAGGTGTGGGGAGTTATTCAGGTGGTATATGGATTATTCCTATTCAATGCAGTCCTCATCATATTATTCATCGCCACATGCATTGTTCTCTTCATTGGAATTGTTCATCGACTTTCTTCATTACAAAAACGTGCTAATATTACAACGAAAAAATATAAACGAATATATCAGGTTTTGAGAATATTTTGGTTAATTATTGGTTAATTACTTAGTTAACTAATCAATTAAGAAGCTTATGACCAACTACTATCCATTGAATTGAGGTCGATGATATCCAGGTTCAAGTTTAATCACAGTTATCATTAATTATCCTAATCTCAGTCTGCAGATGAATCGAATTTAAGCAAATGGAATTTCTCAATTGCAGTGCTTCATAGATGACATCAGACAGTTGCGAACGTCACAAATAGAAACCACTGGATGCAGTGAGCAAACACGGCGCCAGAAATGTATGAAGGTTGATTGGACTTTTAAGTCACTTGAACTGGGGTTAAGATCCTTCCAGATTAGTCAGTCTTTACACGACAACTTATTATAAATACGGAATTTGTTTTCAGGCTAGACAAAGTCTATATAACTTTTTTGGTACCCATCAACAAAACCAAATGCGTCAGTTGTTCAAGGCTGATTTCGAGTTATCTGATGATATTTATATGATGGATTTAACTAAAACAACGGTGAATCTAGGTAGGTGAACAACCCGAAGAACGAGTGCAATTGTTACCGCAATCGAATATTTCACTATGAAACAAAAAATGTAATAACAAATAAGCTTTTCCTTTTTCATCTCTCCACCAACTTCATTCACCTTTGAAGGAATAATACTCGACTTATAGACGCAAAGGTATGTATGAGGTCACAAGCTGAGCAGCTGGAATAGTTTGCTAATCTGGCTGTGACAAATATAATGCATATTAAGGCCAGCAATAATAAACTTGAAAACTACCTGCACTTACAAGTCAGTTTACCCATGTTGCACTAGCATAAACGTTTGCAGGTCATTTTAAGACAACATAAGTAAGTCATAAGTTCCTTTTTCCGCAAGTACAACGTCCTTTCCTCAGTGCAGTTTCAGTTTACAGCCTAGTGAAAGTTATAAATTTTTGTGTTCTTTGTTTAACCAAAATTTTTAATAATTCCTGATTTTTTCGCATTTTTTTTTTAAAACAAAAATATTGTTTTTTTTTATAAAAGCGGAAATATGAATGAGTCAGAAGTTTACATAAAATCTCTTTAAACGGATTGCTCAGATTGTTTAACTAAGTAATGGTACGGGGAAGGAATATTTTTGAGGAATAACAGTCAATAACGTGTGCTCGCTAGCTTAATTTCTTGAACAGACAGGAATGATCGGGAACACCATTTGACAAAGTTTTCTCTATCTTTTCAAATTACATATTTTGCATTTGAAAATTTGAAAGTCATTTGAAAATCGACACAATCATGAATATCACTAAAAAAAAGTTTCATTTCAACCAATATAGTTGAATTACTTTCACAAGCCAGCTAAGAAGGTATTAATTATGAAATGGGGATAAGTCATGATACAGATGCACCTCGTTGGATAAGTTACCACTACTCCTATTACTGATCCCAGCTATCTAGATCCCTTTCTTACCGTAGTTTCTTCACCTATGCTTTTACAATTTGCAATATCCCTTCTACCACATATTATCATAATAGAATTACATTAATTGTATATAATTACAAACATTAGTAGTTATCTATGTTGTCTCTCGTACGCACTTATGAAAAAGTAGCAAAGAGAAAAAAAAAGTGGTTTTCTCGAGAAGTGATATAATCGTCTTGTAACTGAACATTTCTAATTTGACTTGAAGATAGTTCCTTGCATCAGGAATTGACAGTGACAACTTCCTTGCCACTACCACCGATGAACAGAATTCGTTGAAGATTCAGAGTGAGTGTATCGATGTACTGTATATAATGCGAAAGTACTTTTTCCTTACTTATCGGTGGACGAGGAAGACTGAGAAGGACTAACTGCGACTTGCTCGAATTCTTCACAATGACATCATTGAAATCTTTTATTGTTTTCAAACATGTCTAAAAAATACGTCCATTTTAAACGATTCCTTGGATTCTTTTCTGCGAGAAGCTAAAAGAGATCAAATAAATTAAAAGTCATTATTTAAAAAGCACTTATTACTAATTCAATGTATACTTTTAAATAATTCTTAATTATTCGCCTCATTCTAATTTTGCTGACGAGTTTTTACGTTTGATCATACTCAATTAAGAAGACTTTTTAACATATGGTGAATTATTTTATAAAGAATTTCTCAATCACCTTCCAATTTCCATTCTCGTTTTCGTTTTGATTGTAAGTCGATAGGCTATCCATGAAAAATGAAAAACCGTTGCTGAAAATATTGCTTGTTGATGTGCATTATCTTAACGATAAATGTCGGAGGACAATGAAGCTAAAAAAAATTTAGAACACGACACTTACCGGCTAAATGTTGTTTCCATTTTCAATCCATTATTTCCATTAGCAGCACCTGAATCTGTATTTATTCAATTAATAACGATAGATTTCGAAATGAATTTTTGTTCAAAGATAGCAATAATGAGAAATACAAACTTTCCGGACATAAGAGATAAAGATGGTACGACGATACTTCAGTAATTATAAAATATAAAAATTATTAAAAAAGTAAACCTTTAATTGGCTTTTTGCTTTTGCATTCAATTTTTCCTTCTTTAATGCTAATCTGAAAATAATATGGGAGTTTTTCATATTAGAAGAAAAGAAATTCCTGAATGTCTTTAGATTCTCAAAAAAGAATTTTTTTATGTAAAAAACCTCTCTCTAGAGATTTTGTCTCGAAAGAAGCCTTACAGCACTTACTAATCGGGTTGTCACATTTTAAATATTGTTTTTGTAATCGCTCTTTGAATTGACAAAAACATCGTCTTGGTTGGGTTAATGTTCCATAACAGTTAATACTCCTAAGCAAATATCTACCTCAGACATAAATCTAACCATTAGTGCAGCGGCACTGCAAGCATCAGCACTTGAAGTTTTGGATACATCCTTTTGACTCACATTCACGTCCACTATCTGAACAATACGCTCACTATATAAACGCTAGAGCGGGAATTCCAAGTAATTGTAATCAGAAGTTAAAGTTAGTCAGTGACTGTACAATATTTTTAAATTTCGTATAATTATACTGCATTGAATATGTGGAGCTGATAAAATTACAAAAGACCTACAAAAACTGCAGCATCGATGCGCAGCATGTAAATGTATTTTTGAAGCATTGCTTTCAATTCGTCATTCTTTTCTGGTATTTCAGCAGTTGCGAATATTCTCAATTTACATCCCCGCCACACCTGAGAAGTAATTGTCTACATAGTTACCTCTACTTATTAGCAATCAATAATGTCTCTGATTGGCATTAATTTTCAAGCTGCAAATAATGCAACAGTAAGAGTTACCTTGTGCTGTTTGAGAAGAAATGCAGTTAGCATAAGTAGATCTCCATCATGCAAAATCCACCAAATATCAATGTGACCTGTTAGGCGACAACTGAAAGACGATGGAAATGATGCGATGCCTTTTGTCAACATGATACATTCATCGTTCGCAATGGCTCCAACTAGTTTCACTAAATGCAAAAAAATTAGTTATTTTTTGACTGGTTAACACTATTTTTCTCCATTAGATAAGCAAGAAATCAGTCTGTCCTTCTGAAGGTAAAAACTTTTACTTCCCAGAACAAAATAATAAATATAAATCAAAAACTTCTTTCTTTAAAATATTAGTACCAGCAAAGATTGTGTTTTCTTCCAGTTTTTCAGGCCAGTTCATCAATACAGTGTTCGGTTTCAAAGCACCTATACCAACACTTTGAAATAATGTTGTAAAGCATCCGTCGATCTGAAAACTTACTGCTGAGACAGAATTCTGAAGTTAATGAGGTGGATTGAGTTTGATAGACCTATTTCATTGCAATAGCTTTAAAAAAATTTCTTATGTCTCCGAAATAGTCAATTTTATTCTGTGATTAAATTTTTGAAAAGGAAAATAAACCGAGGAATACTTACTTTAATGTGAATTTAAAAAAAGGGGAACAAAAAAGTATTTTTTATTTCAAAATGTTATTATGTTATCCTATTTTCATTTCAGAAAAGTATTGAAGAAAAAGTTAGTATTCTTTTAGTTTGGATGAAAAAATATTAGCTGACCTGATTTTCATCAAAAAGTAGTGTTTTCCCGAAACCACGCAAAGGAACTTGCAGCATGTCTTGCTGGATCCTTTCTTTCACCTTAAAACTACTGCCATCTAGTATTTCGCATTAGATAATTAAGTCTGATATTAGCTTCCAAAGATTTTAAAGATAAAGGACGCTGATATCACCTCTTCAGCTTTTTGTCGATCATCAGGACTTGATACAGAGCCTTTTATGAGAGCCACTACAATAGCCAAGCCACGTCCTGCTTTTAATTGCCCAGCCAAATTAATTAAATTAACATACCGTTTGTCAATAATACCGTTCGACCAGGTACCGTATATTAAAACAAGCAACTGTGGCCTCAACAAGGATTAATTAAACAATTAATTCGTCAGGCTACCTATTAGTCTGCATCATTACATTCATTTATTTGTTTGTATAGTTATTATTTGATTAATACTGTTTTGCCTAACATTTTACTAAAGTATTATTCATGTGTCCTCTGCTTCACATCTGTTTTCACACATTTTAATTCGGCATCCAAAAATATCTTTTCTTAGCCTACCGCCAATTTTTTGGATGTGGATCCTTGTCCTCAATCTTCAGTAAGCTATATTGTGCTGTTGACAGCGCCAAGCCTCGTATCCCATCACCCCATTCCTTTTTAGCCCTGCAAAATTTTATATGATATATCTCAGATTTACATCATGTAATTATTATTTCAGTTGCTTACTCATTTCTCACAAACTCGGCATGCAAAGCGCTATTGACTAGTCTAGCAAATAACTTCTACGCCTTCCTGCAACAATAAATAACTTTTACCCTTTCCATTCCACATACTTGTAGATGACAAAGGTCAAAGTGATTGAAAGTACTGCATATTGCCAATGTGATGCGAACATTATGAAGAAACACAGGGCTGCACCAGCCAGTGACAGAGACCTGAATTAAATGGCTCATTTTCTTCGGATGAAGCAAACTCTGAATACGATCTGATAGAGATACCAAATATTTATGCAAAGCTGAGAAAAAGTGCAAAATCTGATAACAGTGGAAGCTCACAGCTCCACTTTAGTTGCAACTCTGAATTTTCTGATATCAACTAATTCCGGAAAACGGAAAGGAATAATGGTACCAATGATAGTAACGAAATCGCGGTCTCCAATTCGGTACTTTCAGCAAAGAATGCAGCGCACAAATCAAATTTACGAATGCATAACACATTAGGAAGAAAAAATCCAATACTTCAGCTATTTTATCCACGGCGCCAAGTAATATGGCAAATTCTGCTATGCATGCAGTTATCAATAAGCTAAAATTACGAAGATCCATAAAAGTTTCAATTTCTTCTTCTTTAAAACCGAAATAATATCATTGAAAAAAACCCTAAAAAATGTTGGAAATATTCGGTGTAAAATTTGATCTTACATGGTTTAATTAATTAAAAAGTGTTTTAAATAGATTCGGCGCTCCAGTTTGCTTAGCAGTTAAAGACCATCACTGGATTAAGATTAAAACATTTAGATGTCAATAAAAAAAAAAAACAGTCTTAGCACTCATTAGTTACTCACCCAAGGAATGGTTCATTATTGCTGGTAACTTTGGAAAAAGGTCTTAGTGCGGGTATAACATCATCTTTAGCAATTGATTGTAATAAACGAGGTGCACCTGCAATAGTTTCAAAAGCTTTTTCTGCAAATAGTCGGGACTTATCAAAAAATTAGTTTGAAGTAATTTCAATAGGGAGCAAATGAAAACCGAGAAAACAATTATATAAGGTACAGTGGTTTAAATTAGATTCAGCTGTTCCTTGTTTTCTAAATCATATCGCTCCGATGATACTGCTACTGTTTAATTTCTGAAACTTTCCCTTCGTTTTGTTATCCTCTGATTTATTAATGGTGAACAATAAACAGATGAAAAAAATTTTAACTGTAGCTGATACACCACAGGATAGAAAGGAAAGAATCGATGACTGTCACCATAGACCCTGTCTAAGAATCTAAAAATTAATGTATAAGATCTTTATAAAGCTTCAAGTTGTTACGGCGTTATAGATTTTTTAATACTGGTTTTAATCCAGTGAAATATTCCACCGATCAGGAGTCTTACTATCTTCAATCAGTTTCTGTTATTTTTTCAAAACATACTGCACAAGCACTGCAAGGCAGCACCGAATGTGGACAGAAAAGAACCAATGATAACGACCCATGGTGAAGGCCAAGATAGCAGTGCTACAATCATCGAACTGTCCAAGCTTCGTCCATATCTACAATTTATCAGCAGTTTCTTAAATTTCAATTCATTCGCATAAATCAATGTTTTTTATATTCCTCGAAGGTAAAGCACTTTGCAACCCATTTTTAGCTGTCGGATAGACTGCAATTGAGAAATATTTTCTGTATAATGAATGCCTTTGAAAGGGACATCACTTAGCACTGCTGATCAAATAAGCCTGGGAATAATAACTTATCACGCAAAACTGGTCCGGCAATTGAGGCACCGAACAGCAAAGCTAATGCGTAATAAATTGCTGACGTTGTAAGTGTTGCAGCGATCGTTCCAAGCGGAATCGACTTCTGCGGATCTTTCAAATCACCTGAAATCTTATCCCTTCTGTTCCTTTGATCAGTCCGTCTCTGCATGTACATTATAGAATACTATAAGTGCTCTGATCTCTTAAAACATGAGAGCCTTCGTACTAACAGTACCCTTGTCCAACATCCTATTCAATGAATTAAGCGATCAATTTACTATTCCTTACTCAATGCTGAAGTGTTAGTATTTCTACTACTGTGTTTTTTGTTGAAAAAATTTTACTTGAAAATACTTATAGCAGTGACAATTCCCAGACTATTTCGAGAAGCAGGTGATCTGCTGTCTAAAATCGAAGTTTTGAACAACTCATGAGACTGATATTTTCCCAATTGCTCGTCTATGAACACACACCACACAGTCATTGTCATCCAGCGATACTGGTTGTGTAATTTGATTGCCCAGAAGTGTTGTTCTCATGTCAAATATGTAGAAATTGCAAGAGGGTTTTGTGATTTAGAATAAGGAGGGATGTAGGAGAAGGGAATTTGCACTACAGATTAATGAAGCAGTGGAATGGTAGATTATTCTGGTTCATGGGTGTTTCTGTGCATTCTATTATAAAAAACTATTTTCATACTAATATCTGTACGGCAAGGAAGCATGTATTGAATTATCATTCTCATTATTCATCATACAGTGTTAAACAAGAATACGATTTCACGATTCTTCAGTTTTCCTTCGAAATGCTAGCACACTAAGTTGCTGTTTGTGCAGCGAGCATAAAATTGTAAAAGAAGCTAACCACTCATATTTGTCCCCGTCATAATGCCAGTAACAGCTGGGAAATATATGGCCAGCAAAATGAAAAAGCTTGTTCGAAAATCCTGAGAAACTTCTAGACCAGCATCATCAGCTGCTACATCGGGATAAGATTCTCCCGCTTCCATGTACATTCGCTTTGCATTATCTACAGAATTTAGTAAACATTCCCAAATCCAATTAGTTCTAGAAAGAAATTGAAGAAAAGTAATTTCAAACAATTGTATATAAAAAAAAA